>JAOPTO010000771.1:0-50106 GCA_033822845.1 Tetrapedia diversipes
ATACACATATGGTTAAGCATTAGCAACTTATAGTGGCATACAATAATTATATAATTTATCTTTTTGTAATATATAAAATCATTTTTAAATTTCCCGCATATCTAAACTGTTTTAAAAACGTTAATGGTGCCATCTCTCCAAAAAGTGTCCAAACTGGTAACAAATATTTATCGACAAGTAAGTAAAAGTGGTAACTGGCTTTGATGAGGACTGCCATCTATCAAAGTTAGTCGCAAACAACTCGCACATTTTTACCAACAATAAAAAGAGACAGAGGAAAACGACATTGCTGCTCCATCTATACGGTAAACAATCGAACTACTTCGTTAAAAGTTTTAATCATTCTTTAATAGATGGAGCCGCAAACTAAAGTTACTTAATTTACGCGTGGAAATTTAAAATCACTTCTTCGTTTACCTCTTTACTTAATTTTAATTTCTCCAAAGTCTTACTTTCAACAATAGTTCTCAATTTCAACAAGCAGCATAAAGATATTTAATTAAAAATTATGTAATTGTTCGCCATGTAGGAAACGTGAAATTATGCTGTTTTGTTAACCAATAAATCGTTTGATTAAAATATGCATTCGTGATGATGATTAAAAATTCTATTTCTATTATACGAAACAGATAATATTGAATATAAAAGTAAATATCGTTACAGAACTCGTGTGGACCTGGAAATGAACAACGGGACAACTCCCAGCATCGGAAATCTCCAGAAGAAATTACATACATATTGCAAAATCAGATTATTTATTGTAAAATTATTTTATACAATGTATTTTACAAAAATCATAATAAATTAGATTAATTTAACAGTATTACAATGCTTTATCATTTATTCCCTCCCCTATCTTATCTAAGATAATAATAAACAATATCTTGCAAAAATTAAAAATAAGATTCGAAAAAACTAGTAAAAAACGTGAAAAAATAAAAGAAGTAACGAAATCTGTTGAAAAATTCTCACGAAATTCCAAGAAAAATATTCCGTGCCACCTCCTCGGTTGTTATGTTCTCCTGATACAAAATCTCAATTTTCGGAGCAAAATTCGGCTGCGATTCGAAAATACCGCGCTCGAGAAATTCCGAGAAGTGACGTCATTTTCCGAGAAAAATATTCCGTGCCACCTCCTCGGTTGTTATGTTCTCCTGATACAAAATCGATATTTTCGGAGCAAAGTTCGGTTCCGATTCAAAAGTTCCGCGCTCGTGAAATTCCGAGAAGTGACGTCACATTCCGAGAAATCGCGAAATTCCTAGAAGTGACGTCACATTCCGAGAAATCGCGAAATTCCTAGAAGTGACGTCACATTCCGAGAAATCGCGAAATTCCGAGAAGTGACGTCACATTCCGAGAAATCGCGAAATTCCTAGAAGTGACGTCACATTCCGAGAAATCGAAAGCGCGGGAATTTTGTGCCACCTCTTCGCGTGTCATATTCTCCTGATACAAAATTTCAAATTCATTTCAAATTTTGCTCCAAAAATCTCGATTTGGTATCAGGAGAACATAACAACCGAAGAGGTGGCACGGAATATTTTTCCAGGAATTTCGCGATTTCTCGGAATGTGACGTCACTTCTCGGAATTTTACGAGCGCGGAACTTTTGAATCGGAACCGAACTTTGCTCCGAAAATATCGATTTTGTATCAGGAGAACATAACAACCGAGGAGGTGGCACGGAATATTTTTCCAGGAATTTCGCGATTTCTCGGAATGTGACGTCACTTCTCGGAATTTCACGAGCGCGGAACTTTTGAATCGGAACCGAACTTTGCTCCGAAAATATCGATTTTGTATCAGGAGAACATAACAACCGAGGAGGTGGCACGGAATATTTTTCTTGGAATTTGCTCATTTCTTAGAATTTCGCTATTTCTCGGAATTTTTTAACAGATTTCGTTACTTTTTTGAATTTTTCGCGTTTTTTACTGCTTTTTTCGAATTTTATTTTTAAATTTAGCAGGACATTATTTATTATTATCTTAGATAAGATAGGAGAGGGAATAAATAATACAGCATTGTAATACTGTTAAATTAATCTAATTTATTATGATTTCTGTAAAATACATTGTATAAAATAATTTTACAATAAATAATCTGATTTTGCAATATGTGTGCAATTTCTTCTGGAGATTTCCGATGCTGGGAGTTGTCCCGTTGTTTATTTCCAGGTCCAAACGAGTCCTGTAACGATATTTATTTTTATATTCAATATTATCTGTTCCGGATAATAAAAATGGAATTTTTAATCATCATCACGCATGCATGTCTTAATCAAACGATTTATTGGTTAACAAAACAGCATAATTTTATGTTTTCTACACGGCGAACAATTATATCATTTTTTAATTAAATCTGTTCATGCTGCTTGTTGAAATTGAGAACTGTTGATGAAAGTAAAACTTTGGAGAAATAAAAATTAAGTAAAGCGATAAGCGAAGAAAGTGATTTTAAATTCTCGCGCATAAATTAAGTAACTTTAGTTTGCTGCTCCATCTATTGAAGAATGATTGAAACTTTTAACGAAGTAGTTCGATTGTTTACCGTATAGATGTAGCAGCTATGTTGTTCTTTCTCTGTCTCTTTTTATTGTTGGTAAAAATGTGCGAGTTGTTTGCGGGTTTCTTTGATAGATGGCAGGCCTCATCAAAGTCCGTTACCACTTTTGCTTACTTGTCGATAAATGTTTGTTACCAGTTTGGACAGTTTTTGGAGAGATGGCATCATTAACGTTTTTAAAATGGTTTAGATATGCGGGAAATTTAAATATGATTTTATTTATTGCGAAGATAAATTGTATAATTATTGTATGCCACTATAAGTTGCTAATAATTAACCGTATGTGTATATGTAATACAAAAATTTTTTCGACATTTTTTTTCATAACAAGAACATTCTTGCATGCCGGAAAATAAGAATAATAGGCAGTCAAGATTTCGCGTGGCCCGTATCGCAAGCTTTGCTTTCCACATTGATTAGATTTGAACCCTTCAACAGCGCGAGAGGAAGACTTTCATTTGTTTTCGCTCTTCATTTCCCGAAGTTGGCCGAAACGCTGAGCTCACGTACATGCGTCTTCTGCTGTGGTGTACATAGTGGAAGGGGGTATTCTTAAGAACTCCTGTCCTCAGGTTGGCATCACAGATCTGTTTTCGGAGTGAATGTAATTCCAAAATTTGATAACATATCTGATGTTAAAATCAATACTGATGGTTATTGGAATATATTAGTCAATCAATCATGTATTATTTGATTAATTAATTGGCATAATTGAAGAAATGGAATGTTTTAGATATTTTCGTAAGTCTATGGCATGTTTTAAGATTTATGTTGAGTTTCAGTAATCTTGACTTCTTCAACAACCACTTGGTTACAATGAGATATCACTCTGGTACAAAATTTTTTGATATTTTTGTAATGTATTAACCTGTATAAATTTCCATTCGCTATACAAAATTTTTTAACCCCAATACCTCGCTATTACCGTCAAGCTTTGCTAAAGTTTTGTAACCACTATTGTGTCACTTATGATGCTCTATTTCATTTATTTATATGTTTTAGGAACTATCTTTTTTTTGTTAAGAATGAGTTTTTTTGATAAATGGTGCTAGTTTTAATTTGTTATATCACTTGTATTCAACGGTTATATTGTTACAGATTCTGTTTTTCAAAAGTAGCTTTTAGCATAGAAAAATTTATCATAGAACTGCCATCGATATTTTTTTGGTATTCGACTGTTTCACATAGAACTTCTTCATATATCGTCTTTAGTTCAGTCAGAATCGAAACGGACAGAATTGATGAGTTTCATTCTACCAGTGACATTCGAAATAGCCCAATCAGTACTTTATATCGATATATTTCATATGTTTAGATATTTTGAAATTATGTATATATCAATATTAAAATAAAAGTGTCAAGTTTTACTTGGTTTGATAAAGTACTTCATGTTTTAATAATTTGAGTTAAAGATATGTAGACAACATAAATTTTACAATTTAATTAATTATGTAGTAAAATCTCCTTAGCTTTGTTGTAATTGTGTACGTTTTATAGCCAATAAAAAATTATCAATAATTATTTAATTACATGTTATTATATAAGGTAAATATAATTAATATTACATATAACATAGTTCTTTTCATTAAAAAATATACAATACAGTTAACCATTATGTATGTGTATATTTATATAAGTAACAAATTATTAACATTGTTATTATAATTTATTGGGATTTTAAAATTGATCATTATTTCTTTCTTTAAATGCAATAGACACTTTCGTATTTCATTCATTACTTAAAATTAATCAGCAGTGATAAATATGTACACTTGTGACATTATACATTTATTATTTTTTGTTGACAGTTATATAAATTTGAAAAATGATACATATTTGTGAAGAGGAGATTATGGAAAGTTTATTAGAACATTGTTACAATTATTAAGAATAAATATATATATATGTATATATATATCAGATGAAGTATACAGAAGAAAGAGGGTGATGATCAAGAATGACTAGTTCTTCAGAGATGAATACAAATAAACAAAAAGAATCTATCATTTTAAATAACATTGGAGAATCTGAAAGTTCAGATTCAATAGAGGTAAGTATTATAAATTTCTATTTAAAAAATAATATGTATACAATTTTATTTAAAAAACAAAAATGTAAGTAAATTATGACATATTTTTTCAGGTTGACAACTCACATACAGTTCTATTAAAGATAGCAACATTATATGCTGAACGTCTTATGAATGATATATGTCTAGTTGTTGATGGTATAGAGTATCCAGCACATCGCCTTATACTTTGTGCTTCTAGTGATGTTTTCCAAGTAAGTAAATTGATGAATAAAATATTTAGTTAAAATTTAAAAGTTTATTTCCACTAAATTGGTGCTCTAATTCTAAAGGATATGATTTTAAATCAATGTGCTATATAATAGAGAATAATACTTTTATTAAATAATATTTTTATGTATACTATTGATTATTTATCAAATATATTCATAAAAGCATAATATGTTGGATATAAAATAAAAGTGAAAAATAGAAGTCATTTCAATTTTAATATAAATAAGCAATTTTTACATGAGAAATACCTTTGTTACATAGTTCATATATATTGTACGTGAGAAACAAGTATATAATATATAAGTTAATTACAAAAGTATATGCCCACTTTATAAGCACGTTTATTTAATATTATATTCATAATTATCTATTATAATTTATACTGGTATAAACTTTGATTAATGTATTTCAAATTAGGTCACAGTTAATTAAAAAATCATATGCAGTTTATATAAAAATGTATAATTTTTTGGAGAAGCAACAAAAAACATACACAAAAATATTCACTATTTCTATTTCTTTCATAGAAACTTACTTATAATATTATAATACTTTGTGAAATGTTCTCATGATTTTATTATATGTATTACACGTATACGCCCTACGCGACACAGAACGTGTTAACAAAGTCCTTCTTCGAGAGGAAGCGATTTCCACTCATTATCCAGTGGTGCTGTTGAGGCACCCTTCTCGAGTATCTTAAAGCAAGTACATCAGCATCGAGACATATTTCGCCATGCTCTTCAATTAACCTTCCTGTAGAAATGCTGATTTCTTGTATCAAGAACGGACTAAGTGTATCACTCTGTTCTTTAAGGTTCTCAAACCTAATTTTCCTTCTGAGAGGCATAAGTCATCTCATTAATGGAACAGAAAGCCTTCCATGTTTGGCTTTCGCATGAACGTACGCGTTAGGACTGTCGCGAGGAAGCGCTAGCCACTTCCTTATCGTTCCTTGCATCAAGGTGTCAATCTTTTTTAGTCTGCTCAAGTTGAAAAGAGTAAATATGCCCAGTACGGTATCCGAATTATCTTTGATGATAAATTTATCTTAATAATAATTTTGTTACTGGAACTAATGCTCAAACGTGTGTAATCAAATAATAAAGTAACAGCAAATAATTTCCATAGTTAAAAGTGCGGGGATATTTTATCTTACTTTCTATCGACATTCATTAAAAGAAATTTGGCAGAAATTTACGGTTTCAAATAAAAATAGTCACGTAAAAGATAAAGAGATAATCCAAATTTAACGGAGTAGATTTTATAAAAAAAAAAAGATTTACAATATTTATAATAGATTAAAAATATAGCCATTTGAGAGAATGTAATATATTTTTTTAAGCATTATGGATGATAAATAAATTAATATAAAAAATAATAGTAATACGATGTTAATATTTAAAAATTTATTATACAGTAGATTTAAAATATAGTCATTTAGGAGGATGTAATATGCTTTATAATAGATTATGAATGATAAATAAATGAATTTCGTCTATATAAATTAGGAATGTCAGCATTTATATAGGGAATATTAGGATCATTATTGCTTACATAAATTAGGAATTTTTTAATTTATATAGATGACAATGATAAATAAATATTGTCATGTTAGAAATGTTAACCAAATGTGATTTATATAACTAAAATAATTTTAAGAAGCAATAATATTTAACATGTTTGTACATCAATTTTACAGTAATGATAGGAACATAATATTTCTATTTATTATTTATATGAATAATATCTATTTTACGAATTACTTTGTTTTACATAAGATTAACTTTTCAGCATTCTATTTATTGCTGTTTTTTTACCATAGGTAATGTTAATGAGTCCTCAATGGAGTGAATCTCAAGAAAGCAGAGTAACCCTCCAAGAAACGCCACAATGTGTACCTATCTTTAGTGAGTTTTTGCGATACTTTTACACTGGCCAAATAAGGATTAATTATGGAGTTGTTCTACCAATATTATCTCTAGCTGATAAGTATAATGTTAAGGATTTAATATCGTTGTGCCTTGATTATATGCAAAATCATATTGCATTAGCTGCCATACACGGCACTCTGGTATCATGGTTACAGTATGCTTCAAATTGTGGTCATCATAACATCACACAAGCATGTCAAAATTTTATCAAGTGGAACCTGGAACTGGTGGCTAAGACGGCAGACTTCGGAAATTTTGACCTAGATATATTAGTATCGTTATTACATCAAAGTAGTTTAGTGATAAAAGATGAAATGACATTGTACAAATGCTTGGAGTCTTGGTTGGATCATCAAGCGAACCGACTGAAAACTCAGTTGTCAAATGACGAGTTAGAAGCGACGTTAGAACAATTAGTGATAGCTGTAATGACCCCTGTTAGATTCCCAATGATGTCTCCTCGTCAATTAGCAGAATTACTTTTGTTCCCTTTAACGAAGAGGTATAAAGAATTCTTTGTAGAACGTATGTCCATAGGAATGTCATTTCATTCCGGTCAGCTGGATAGAGTCAGAGAAGTGAGTATGAACGAGGAAGATGGCGCGTTACTTTTCGAATCAAGATTATACACTGTAGATACTTGTAGTTCGTTGCTTACCATAGAAAATTTCCATGGTCTACCTTCTTACCACACGAGGACGCTTGTGTTCTCGAGTCATTCGTGTTTAGCGGAGTACGCTGGTGACCGCGCATGCGAATGGGTTGTGGATATTTATCCAAAAGGTGTTTGGTTTAAAAAATTTTTCTTAATCGTATGGCAGGGGACGGTGGAAATGCCTGAGCATGTGAAACGTTCGGTTAGATTGTCGCTCACATGTAAGGAGCCGCCGGTAAACAACAATGTTGACATGCGGGTGAAGATAGGCGTTCTAATATACGGTTTGCAGGATGGTGTTGAGCATATTGCAAGAGTGATAGAAATTATTCACAGATTTAGTAAGGAAGACCGCGTCCTTAATTTAGATGGTCTTTTACCATTCGAAGAACTTAATCCGCAGCAAGGTTCCGTGCAGGAGAACACATCCCCTTTTCTGGTAGGTCCGAATAAAGATATGCTTAAACTGCATATCGTTATATCACCAGCTAATTAGGGCACATAGATCTTTTAAATGTAATACCAAATGACATTTTTATATTTAGAGTGTAAGACAAAGTTTTGTATTTAGAATGTTACATATGTGGCTGTTGTGTAGAGTGAGAGAGAAAAGGAATGGGAACGGGTGTTTCGTCTGGGACCTGCTAGTGGACTCATCAGTAAGGCTTTACCTAGCAGGCCCCTGCCTTAGACATAGGGATAGGAAGGGACAGGTCAGAACTCGTATATATATGAACCGTGACCCGGCTCGAGCACTTGGGAGAAAGATGCTCGCTAGCTCCCTCCTAGTGACGAGTGTAGGAAGGTCGCCACACATATAAAGAAAGAGGATATGTAATTAAATATATTGTGAACTTCGATCGGATTAATCTTATCTAAGTTGGTAGCTAATTAATTGATTAAGTATTATGTGATTATTATAATATAAAACTTAAAAGAGTATCGAGAAGCGTTTATACAGTTGAAAACTTTATTTTTGTTTATAAAATTTGTATGCCAGCAAGTAATGACAGTAGTTACAAGAAGTATCTGTGCATCATCATTTTCATTTTAATTTCTGTTTATGAATTAATCAGAATCAAGTGTCAATTTTTTATCATTCGATATTACGTTTATGCGACTATATGTATATTTGACATTGCGAAAATCAAATATTGCATTTAAATGAAAATTTTAACATTGAGAAGCATGGGTGTGTACGAATATCTTTTGTAACTAATGTAACGAATTAAGCATCATCGTTTTCTTGAAATTCCTAAAAATTGCTAAAAATTATTATGAACACAAGATTACCCTATCTTATGTATATTTGTAACTACCGATTATTGACTTGTAATAAAATTCTATCTGAAATTCTGAGATTATTATAGATCATTATTAGATAGCCGCATGTTTCCCGTAGTCGATAACAGATTTTTGTTGTGTATCTATACATTTTTTCCTATTTTACAAGTTACAAGTTGAATTGCTAGTACAGGGTCTTCCAATAAGAACGATAGAACTTTAAATTGGAGTAAAATGAAAACTACAATAGATAATTTGGTGATCATTACTTTGTTTTGATGCACATTCGACAGCATTAGGACTTTCTTCGTAGGACGCATATGATGAATTCACGCGCGATACGAATTTTGTACACCACTGACAACCCCTACTCGCTACTAAGCCATAAACACATACTTACCTAACACGTTAACCACCATGGTGGTCATATGTGCAAAACCTTACAGTGCTACGTGAGCGAGTCACGGGGAAGGTAATTAGATAAAAAAAAACTTTAACCGGAAATGAATGCGTAAACAAATTCACCACAAAGTATTAGATTTCGCTATCAATGATAAATTTGTTACCATCAATGGTGCCGTTTAAAATACCTCTGTAAATAGAGTGGGAGAAATTGGAAGGTATCAGTAACTGGTATTCTTCAGATCTGATTACATCAATAATCTAACCTAATCCTACAAAAATCTAATACAGCGGAACACCATTATTTCTTCCTCCACTTCCAGTTTGTAAGTCACGATCATAAATTGTATTAATTTCCTCACTTTATCCACCAATGGATTTTTGAATAATAACATTACCACCACTACATGTAGCAATAAAAATGGTAATACCCACAGGGAACTGGAAAATTGAATGGATAGAATGTATGAATTTGTAATATGTATTAATCATACCTAATTTATTAAAATTTATTATTTCATTAACAATTTAACAAGTAGTTAGAACATTCAGTATAATTTATTTAAAAACTCTTTTCTCGTTTTTCAACATAATTAAGTACCTGATATACTTTATACTTACAAAACTTAATTTTAAATAATGATTAGTATTACGGTTACATATAATGTTTTAATATTGTTATAATACTTTCAAAACAATTTCAGTTAGTACATATGTATGTATATTTGATTAAACAAATATTTTGCACATTACAATAATTGTTAACAGTAATATAATAATATACTGCATAATGCTGCTATACATATATCTTAAATAATGCTGAAAGGTACTACATATAATACTTAATGATTAGCTATCCCAAGCTATCTGCAATTTATCAATAAATAAGTATTTTATAAACATTTATTCAGTCTTAAATAATACAGGAATTAATGCAATTAAAAACTGATTTCAGTTAATGTACAAATTTTGTACTGTTTAGCCTTATTTCATATTAAGTATTGTATATCACTTCACATTACTATTTTTAATATTCTTAATATCAGTTTATGTTTTCCATCATTCACAAAATGAGAAAATAATCCATGTTCTTTTATATTACAAGCTTTTCAAAACAAAACTGTTTACCTTTAATCCTGTTTAATTCTATTTATATAGAATTATATTTTTTAATATAAAAAATTTTATGAATTTGCACAGTATAAATTGTTTATCTTACTACTAATTGTTAAATTAAATATATTATTAGTTAACATAAATAACAAATAAATATAACTGTAGAGCATTCAACAATCCTTAGTAAACCATATGGACACTGCTATACTATCATGACATCTTTAAGATATCAGAAACACATATAAACGAAAATTAATATTCCATTAAGTATTCCAATCAAATAATTCATTTGGATCCCTGAATCCCTTGGAAATCTGAAAGAAAAATAAAGGTTAATAATGAACAAACACATACAATAAGTATATAATAATTATAATAAATATGTAATTCAATAGTAATTTTTTTTTAATTCATAACTTACCTTTGCTTAAAAGGACTTAATGGGGAAGGTGGATTGATTCCAGGAATACTGCTATCTTTGTAAATTATAAACCAAGTAAAACCCATCACAAAAAGGCCACATATTGCTGCTTTTATCAGCCATCCATATGATTTAAAAAATGAAGTTGTTACACTTACAACATGATCGTATTGACTAACATTAACAAACTTTTCACTTGTAGCTCCTAACTCTATCACACTGAACCTCGACACATTGGGTATATGTAATAGATCAAATATATTCGATATGTTTGAAAACACAGATACCAATGGTGTTATCTGTATATCATTATTTTGCAGTTGTAAAATACTCCCTAAAGAGATAATATAAAAATATCAAAAGTAATAATATTTATAAATTTCTTAACATGCAATGTTGTAAAGAAATTTATTTTTAGAAATTGACATTTATTAATAAAATATAATACATTCAATTTATACTTTTAGTTGTTTACTTTTATTTAAACGTTATCAAAAGAATAATAGCTTACAAAGCATGGTTTACTTGAAATTAGAAAAAGCAAATTAAATTCGTATATTTGCTGACAAACAATACAACATTTCACAAACGTATCAAAGCAAAAATTTTGCACTAAGATTTAAAGTATATCAATCTGATCAATACGAAGATATTGAGAATGGTTATTACAAACAATACATTTCATAACAAAAGAGATATATGAGTACACATACATGCAACATATTATATTAACACATTAATTTTATAAAGCAACAAACTAAAATTTTAGTTGAACGTTACTTACCGTAATTTATATACAATTTTCCTAAAACGATGGATAATGATATTATGAGGAGTGAAAAGGTAAATGTCCATTCGTTGATTTCTAATTTTTCCCATAACCTCATTGGTGCAGTGTAATTTTTGTTTGTCACTAAATTCTTGGTTCCGTTTGAATATAAATTTGATTTTTTCTCACCCATTTTTAATTAAAAACACCAAAAATATGTATATGTATTTGCACTCAGTCTTCGAATGATTATGAACGAATAACACGAATGACAAGAACAATCAAAAATAACAGTGAACAATAATGACGTACGTGATATATGCATACCATATATGTAAGTGTATATATTATGTATATTATACGCTACCCGTTACACATGCGTTTTAAAAAAAATTTATTTTCAGAATTATATCATTAATAATTTGTATACTAATCTACAGTATCTACATATTTTTAGATGCATTAATTATCTATAAAAAGACTTCATAAATTGAAGGACAAATTTTTCAATACATATAAAGTTATTTATATATGAATAATCTATTGTGACCGTATTAAAAAAAATTTTTTTTTTAACTCATATTTTTGTAATTTATGATTTACATTCGCAATATTATACATATGTATATGAGTACTTACGACATATTATATTTCATTTAATAGGTGAAAAATGGGTTTTAGTTAATCGCATTCGCCAAGCTCAACATTGTCATTTGAATACTTTCCGTAGGGAAATCAGTATAGTTTAAGTCGTGACTCATACTGTAACCAAATAAAAATCAGGAAAGAAATAACGAGTGTCGTATTGTACTGTATTTTTTTTTATTGAGCGTTAACACTTCAATTAAGGTTTATTTTAGCTTACAAATATGAAGTGTACATAAAATAAATATTGTATAATTATCTAATGTCAGTTACCTGACTAAATGTATCAGTTGCATCGTTTTAAGGAATAGAAAAGGTATGAGCATGCTTTGGATATTTGGTTTTGCGGCTACCTTTTTTACACATATTGTCAGTGGCAATTGTAATTTTATTTTATACATATTTTGGATTAGTTTAAGGCTTTGATAGTTATAGAATTTACATTGCTATATTACATGATTTGTGCCTTCTTCTGCCTCTTTATACACACATTTTGAATTATTTTAATTTTATTTAAATGTTAAATTGACCATTATGATAAACATCAGAAGCATTTTTTCCCTTTATTAACACGTTACTCCTTGAACATATTATTTGTATTATTATTGACCTTTTTCAACTTTTTTATTCTGATTTTCTTTTATACGCAAATTTATTTAATATGTTGATTAGATTTTTCTGACTAAAATGAGACTAAGCATAACATACTTTGAACCACATTTACTTATGAATACGTATTGAGCAACTTGTATAATTAAGATACAGTAGAACCGCAAGGAAACAATGTTTTATTGAGTGAGAAAATGAAATGAAAATGCAAGACTGGCGACCACAACAGGAAGAAGCATTGTTTTTTTACGGTCTCTCTATACTGCCACTAGCTGACGATATTTTGGCCTCGTCAAACGTAATTATACTTAATAATTATTTACCGCAATTATTTAAGAATTTGCTTTTTTTGTTAAATTTGGCACCAATATCTAGCATTGCATTTAAATGGCCCGGAGCGAAATGGTTAAAGTCGTGTCGAGTCCATTTTCGAATTGCCCCCCTGTGGGGCGTGGGCCCCACGTTGGGAAACACCGGTCTAATAATTAATACTTGTGCTTTCTGGCTAATAACTAATAACTAATATAATGTATATCCCAAGAATGACTATTGACTGATATTTAGTAATTAGTTTACATTATATTCTTATATTATACTATATGTTATATATAGCAAATAATAAATTATATATAATAGTAAAATTATACTAATTATATTAAATATCACATTATACTATATATAATTAATATTCTCAGTTTTTTCCTGTTCTATGTAATTATATTGTACAACAGTTAAATACTATAAGGCTTGCTGTCTTATCGACACGTTGAAAATGAATAATGAAAAAGGGAACCATGTACTCTCACGGCAAATGTTAACAGTCATAATACAATTTATTTTATCGTTAACAATAGATACAAATTTACAATTTACATAGGTTTTATAAAGAGGTGATTCATTGTCTGCCACTTATTTTAGGAAAATGCCAACAAACAGATAATACTTTTTCGGAAGTTTGCGAATCTTTTGGCCTTGTTTCAACGTCATCAACTTGATTTGACGGTAATAATAAAATACTAGATAAAGATATATAATTCTTTCTCGCTCGACATACACGGTGGAACCCCGTTTAACCGAATCTCCGTTTTATCTGGATTGAAAGTTTCAGTAGGTATCCTAATTAGACAACATCGAACTTATTCTATGCTTTGATATGTCTTTCACCTTAAATTCTATATTTTTACTTTAAAACAAACGTATGTACTGTTAACATGTATTCCTATGTATAAAAGTATTTAAAACCCAGCAACATGTGAACAAAATATACATATACAAATCATGTCGTTAATGATTTTCTAGTATTGTCCGAATTTTCGGTCCCATTTCAGCCGGATAAACGAGGTTTCACCATAATATAGTTTCCATAGTAGGTTTCATTTATCATAGTTAAACCATAATAGGTTTCATCATAATATAGTTTCCATAGTACGTTTCATTTATCATAGTTAACCCTTTTAGTGCCACGCATTTTATGGAGTACATGCGAAGAATGCTACGAGCCGATTGATATGCACGCTTATATGAATATCTTTATAAGGAACAAAATTCCGAACGTCGGGACTTTTTTCCCCTGCAACCAATAGTGAGGATAGGGCCCCGTCGAAAATATTTCGTTAGGCCTACAGCAAATTTTTCAGCAATCAGTTTGGGTATAAATTTTCGGTTTCTGGGAATCGGCCGATCTATCGGTTCATGGCAGTTTTCGTATAAGGGCTGCTGGCACTAAAAGGGTTAAACCATAATAGGTTTCATCATAATATAGTTAATAAAAACGCAGTCTTTCATAAAGTGTTACCGAAACACTACTATTACACAATTAACCTTTTAGGCACGGCTGAATTGTGCGCGAGGCCTATTCTCTGGACGGCGGAGTTTCACGCGAATTACGCATAAGCGGTACAACACTGCAATATATGACGAATAACGCCGTTCTCTACGCGAGTACATTGGAATGAAATAATTGACGATTAAATTATAATTTTCTTCAAAATATATTACGCATGCTTTAACTTTTACAATTCACTATTTAATAATTAACAATACAATTGGGTGCGATATATAAAGAGATGATATCCGTGAAAGCCACTATAGTGGCGCGTCGTCCTGAGAGATGCCATCCGCGAAAGCCACTATAGTGGCGCGTCGTTCCTAAGAGGTTAACACGTTCGTCGCCCAGCGTGATTCGCTGGACCCAAGTTCGATCGCATAGAAAATTGGGGTAAAAAAGGATAAAAACAGCAACAATTTTAACTTTTTATTTTTATTTTATGTATTTTATATTTATATAGATTGTGCTTCAACACTTATTCCATTGAATTCCTTTTAAAATTCCACTTTAAAAGTCCTATTTAATTTTAAGAAAAAGAGCATCACCCAAAAAATGGGTGACGTGGCGACGAACGTGTTAAATCGCTGGATCAATCATGAAATATCTCGATCTCATTTTATTCCGCCTTCATGTACGTGTAGGATAAAAATATTTGAATTATTTATTTTTACACAATAACGCGTTACCACTACCTTACATTTCCCGGCAACAAACAAAATTCTTTCTCTTGAGCATTATTCAAGTTATCGTTTTAAAAATTGACTATCCCCCAAACTAATCACGCGTCAGATCTCTCTCCGACGGTGTACCTTCCTTTTCTTTCCTCGTCACATGTTCAACGAAACAGAACGCAACTGTACCAACAACAATTGCTATCGTCAGTATAAGAAGTTGTACATAAAGTCCTAGGACACTGCTGTAGGCGAACGATATCGCGGCAGCGACCGATTGGCAAAATTTGAACAGCGCGAAAGCTGGCGCGCTCTTCTGCGCGAACAATAGCCCCAACAACGAATAGACCTGGGTATTGAAACAGGCGTCGCCGAAACCCAGAGCAAGGCTTCCGGCCATCGCTAAAACAGGCGAAGGGCTGATGTACCCCACGTTGTTCGTGTTATTGAACGGCGAGTCGTTCGGCAGGTTGATGAAAATAGTGATGAAGGCAAACAAATGCACGCAGAATCCTGTGATCATCACCGACCACACACCGCAAACGCGAGACACTTTCGACGCGAAGATGCCGAACAGGGCCCCGCCAACCACCTCCCCGATCCCGATAAAAATTCCAGAAAGACCTACCAAACTTTTAGGCTTGTCCGTGATCGCCTTGGTGAACCCGATACACGACGAGTAGACGCCCGAGTAAAACGTCAACGCTAAACCCGTGTATATAAACGTTAAAGACAACAAAAGCATCCTCGGCGTGATGAAAAGGGTGAACGCGTCGACGAAGGCGTGCCATGCCGCCAGCAACGGCTTCTCCCTTGCAGGGTTCGGTATTCGAAGCTCTTTGTCCGCGCTCGATACACCTTCTGCTTCGCCTAACACCAGCCTCTGCGACACTTTTCTTAACGTAGCCAACGTACACGTGCCAAGAATCGACAGTGCGGTGAGCACACCGAAGACAAGCTTTCTGGTCGACGAGCTGATCTCGGAATCGGTGAATATGAAGTAAACGAAAAGGTTGCCCGCGAACATCGAGGTTTGGAAGATTGCCCAGAATATCCCGGCGTTTCTGGACATCGTGTCCGAGTCACTGTTCTCGGTCAGGTATTGACCGTGTCCGGTCCATATGAACGCAGCTCCGAGACCTAGGATACACGATGCGGTATAGAGCAGAGCGTTTTGCGGCCAGAAGAAAGATACTATGAAAAAGACGTAGCAGCAGGCCCCGGTAAGTATCGCGACCCTTGGCCCAGTCATGGAGATGTACGACGGAGCCAGCCAGTTGCAAATAGCTAACACAGCATAGATTATCGCCAAGCTAGTGTAGGCTTCGCCAGTGAAATTCGGATTTTCCTTCTTAACACTTTCCAGCACGGTTTTCTGCACAGAAAATTAACCTGATGTAATAACAACAAATACACTAGCACACCTTTAACCCTTTCGCTTCGAGCGCCGTGTATAGAGGGTGTTGAGACGAAGTTGGGAGAAAAATTGAAGGGGTAACTCTGTGCAACATTCTAAGACGGAAATCAAGAGTAACAATATTGCGTTTGACGCTTTGTTTATTAGTTATAAGCAATTAAAATCGGGGTACTTTACGCCTGAGAGCAGGCAAACGGGACGACACAGTAGGTAATGTCGCTCGCTGCACGGTGATGCTTAGTCGTTGATCCAGATGTTTATTATAAACGAAGCTCGGGTATCAAGATAAGAGGCTTACACATGCTCGAGATCGGAATCAGAGATGCATTCTTCAGTAGAACGTGGCAGCGAGCAGTTATCTGAGTCGCTCGACAAATTTAAACATATAATTCGTTATTAACGAAAAATATCGGTCAATTTATTTCCTACATTATCCTGAGGTAAAAATGAAAATTGTCGCAACAAATTTTTTATTCAAGATAATATATATGTATGATACTATATATATATATATATGAACTGTGTGTTTGATAAGCGCTGGTGGAACGTGCAGATAAATATATAAATTTAAACGCAATTAATATTTACATTGTGATTCGCGATGAAGAAGTAGGTCGATGCGTTCTGTTGAGAATTCCAATATTCATGATAAAGCATTTAACGTAACCATTTAATTATTTTAGTTATCAGAGTAATATACGATTAATAAACCAATCAAACTAGTTATTTTATTTATCACAAATAATGCGGTTTTAAGAGACCTTCAAGGTGATAACGTTTCCTCTTTTTTCTTTTGTTTTGATATATATTAGTATATCATAAATAAGTACAAAAACACAGGATTGATTGAAAACATACGTTGGCCCGGCAGATCGAGTAAGTTAACTGAAAGAGGTGAAAAATGTATTCAATCGAAAATGAAAGGAAATCTATTTGAAAGCGTACCTAAAGTAACAGCTGAATTGGAGAGAAGAACTGGTGACGAAGTTTGTTTAAAAACAATGAAAAATAAACTTCAAGAATCAGGGTACTTTGCACGAGAAGCTAGGAAGAAACCGTACGTAAATAAAATTAACAGGGGAAAAAGGCTACGTTTCGCACAAACTTATGTAAATATGCCATTAAACTTTTGGAAACGCGTTATTTTCTCCGACAAGAGTAAATTCAATATTTGGGGTCCAGATGGTGGAAAACTAGAATCCTTGGAAGACAAAAATATTAGGGGGATTGCCTTATGTATGGGGCCGTAAGACCGGAAATGGTTTTGAAAACTTACATTTTATTGATAGATCAGTATAAATATTTAGATATTTTAAAGTCAAATTTGAGAGACAGTGTCCAGAAATTAGATATTTCTGGCAATTATTGGATGAACTCTAGTTCCGACATAATACAGACCACCTGTAATAACAAGTGATCAGTATATATATTCTTTTATTTTTTTTCTAGTAAAGTGATCAGTAATTTATAAGTAAAATAATACGTTATAAAACTTACAAATACATTTAAAATATCTCTTTTATTTTTTCTAATAAATGTAAGCAGAAGTTATAACACTTTTTTATCATATTTCCTAATTTTATTACAGAGTAAGAAATTTAATGAAATCCAGAAATATAAAATTTCGAATCTTTAACTCTAAATTTAATTTACTATTATTTAAACAAATTTAAGAAATAATGAATTCCGTATAATTTGAACCAATTGCACGTTGACATTATGCGGCCCTGATGCTTATCATTTAGGATTAAAGTTCCGTATCTTCCACTTTCACAATTGACTAACGAAACTTATAAACTCACGGACGAGTTAGTAGTCCTGCGTCGATTAGGCCGTTCTTCATACCATACGGCATCATCTACACTAAGAATATTAATGAAGGTTACCATTGTACCTCTTTCGCCCTTGTACCGACCGCTAACGTACTTCTTGTCTCTCTACAGTACTTTGGTTCACGATCGACAAAAAATAAAACAAATAATAAATAAGAGAATCTAGTTACATTAAACAATCTGTGTATTTGTACTCCATTTAGGTCACTGTTCTTGTCAAAGCTCTTAGATATTGTGATAAAAAGATGATATACCTTTGTAAATTGTTTTTGAACAGATGTTTGATTATTTATGTATATCATAATATGATTTAATTAGTGGGAATTTGTTTATTATAAATACTTTGAAATGTACAAAATTAAAGTAATTTATCACATGTAGCTCATAAAAAATTTAGTTAAATTCTACAATAATACATATTGCTTTTATATACACACTTTCTTTCCATATAAAATAGAATGATAAAGAATACTATTATTCTCTGTACTATAAATCTTATATAAATAGAATAAATAATTTTGTATAAAATGTTCTTTGTTATCACATAATAAAGATAACTTCTGAACACTGAAAAATTCAGATAATATTAAATATTATACAAAAGTATCATTGAATAAGTACAAAAGTAAATAATGGTTTATAGCAATTAAGTTATTAAAAATATTATATTCTCTTATATATTAGCAAATTACACAAACTTATAAATTTTTTACATATAACTGCATTTATTTGTCACCATTAAATATATATGTGAAGTAAGAAACAATACATATTTACAGAAAATTACATCTAATTTCAAAAATTATACATTATTTTCTAACACTAAACTCTGAATGAACCAGTAACATTTTACTTCGTTGTGAGAAAATACCTTACATATACAATGCATTGAACTTGAACTTTTATTCCTTTTTCATGTGCCTTCTATTACATTTTGTATATTATAAATAATTATATAATTAACAAACTAATAATTAATAAAAACTAAAGTTATATGTTTATTTATTGCACTATAATAAATTTTTACTAGTTAATTGATACATAAATTAATTAAACCTGTTCTTAAATCTCGTTAGAAATTATATTTTAGTGAAGTAAACATTTAACAAGTGATTGTTTACTATAAATATATTATTCTATAATTTCTAAACAGTACAATTAAAAATGATAACAAATATAAGAACAAAAAAGAATTTATAGTGTATAAATTTATAGGATTTCACTATGATGAAAGATTAATTTGTTTTAAATGTACATAAACTTAATATTTACATTATTATTAACATTATTACCTTTTAAAATTATGATTAATATTACTAAGTGCATAGTTTTATTACTAATAAAAGTAATGTAATAATCATATGGATTTCAACTTTCTACATGTATAACATATGACATGTTTCATATACATTACAAATGTTTGTTTCATATGTTTTCATATTCCAATAAAGAGTAAATGAAACTTAAAATAAAATAGAAAAACTATAATAGATTGTTGTGACTTACCTCAATGTTTCCCATTGTCTGAAATGCTGTAAATACTAGCATAAATCCCCAACTTAATATCATCACATTTAAAAAACTTCTGTTTATCGTCATAATGAAAACGTTAAATGAACTATTTCAAATAAAATAGAATAAGAAAAAAATGTCACAACTTTTTCATGCGCACGTTTCACTTTCGATGTTTGAAATGATGTATTTGGAATAAACAGATGGTTACAACATGAATAAAAAACAAAACCTAACAGACGGTTGCCAACAATATATAATCTGTGATGCCAGACTGAGGATATATAATTCCCTTCTTCTTCAACTGACATGATTAAAGTCATTGTCAGGGTATAAGTATAGTGACTAGTATCGGTCACGTGACACATTACGATGTGTAAATATCGATGTATCGATACCTTGTATGCAAACAAATTAGATTATATTTGAAGTATTTATGTATATCTATAGTTATCTGTTGTTCTTTTTCAAGTATATTTAATAGATATCATTTACATACAGTAATAATAAAAGTTTTATTTTATTAATACTTATCTTATTTCATTAACTGTAATTAAAATAAATATGATTTAACTGGAAATACAAAAATAATGTTTCACATATTTTTTTAAATATCCGACAAAAAATGTGCTTGTTACACAAAAAGTAGCCATTTTAAGTTTTCTACTTTTGAAACGATTTCTCATTCTAAACGAAATCTCACTAAGAAACAAAAATGGCTGACTGCAACCAGTAAAAATTTATTAGCCGTTCGTTTATCGAATACATCGATGAAAATTTAAGAGCTATTATAAAATAAACAGAAATAAAACTGATAAATGATTGAAATTGTTACAAAAAAATGTATAATGTAAAAAACTTTGATCGGTTCCTTATGTGTATTATACAACCGATAGTGAATAAAGAAAGAAAATGTCACGGTTAAAATTTGTAAGGGTTTGACACGTTTGCAAATTTAAGATTGAAGTGGTCAATCTTGAAGCATTCTTTAAGAGTGGAAACTCACTGATATTACAGAAGGATATACTGATCAGAATGTGCTATTCGTTCATAGAGGGTGTGAGATCATTGTACAAACATTATGACGAATTATTACCTTTGGAGTGATACGAAGAATTCTCTCTATTTTTTAATCGTGTGCATTTCTTTAGTGTCGTATGATTATATTAAACATGTGTGCTTATGAACATTATTATAGTTAATAAATAACAAGTGATTATAATCCAGTAGATTACAGAATAATTTTATTTACATAATAAGCGTTAGGTGCTTATCAATCATGAAGAAACAATTCTTTAGAGTTAAACAGCTCGCCGATCAAACATTTTCAAGGTAATTATTTTATAATCTGATGTATATCTCTAAAAAAAATCATAACATGTTCTGTTATTTTTCATTAATTTTTCTACAAATTACAATGTATAAATAAAACATTAAACATGTTTAGATTTACCATTTTAATGATAAATAAAAATAAACTATTTTCTTCATAGATTAAAGAATAAAAGTTTCAATAACATTAAAATACAATATTTAATAAAAATAGTCTAGACTAATATACACAATCTTTAAATAAATTAATTTTAGAAAAAATTGCAATTCAATTTATTAACATTTGTTAAACATAATTAGTAAAATTGTTAAATATGGTTGTTGTAGAGCTGGCAAAACAGAAGTGCTCACAGATGATCTACAAGCTGCAGACAAACGTGTAGAGCAAATTAGAATGGCTCTTATTGGGTTAAATAAAAGACTTGGTAATCCACCAAATCAAACTATGATACAAGATCCTGCACTTAAGGAAAAGCGATTGGTAATGATATGAAAATAACATTATATATTTTTTTAATTATAAATGTAAAATTAAAAAGGAATGCTTGTATACATATAAGTATACAAATTTATATAAAACTTTGATCTTCTTTTTGTTTTTTAAATATATGCTTTTTAGAAAAAATGTCAAGAATATGTATTAGGACAAACAATGTTGGAAAATGCTCCTGAAGATGGTCTCATGGGTTTTACCTTATTGGAATGTGGTCGTGCACAGATGTATTTAGCAATTGAAGCAATTGAACATGAAGCAAAAGTTGAGCAATATGTTGCAAATCCACTTCAACGAATTTTAGATACTGATGTACCAAATATATTAAAACATAAAAGAAATTTAGCTCGATTAATCTTAGACATGGATAGTGTGAGAACAAGATATCAACAAGCTAGTAAACATAGTGCTAGTATGAACAAATTTTAATTTGATATATAAATATGTTGCAAGAATTATATTTCAATGTTTAACTTAATATTATTATTTAAAAGGTACAGGTGCAACAAAGATAGATAATTTAAGGGAAGAACTAGAAGAAGCTGAAGCTAAAGTTGAACAATGTAGGGATCAACTGGCTGCAGAAATGTTTCAGCTTATGTCACGAGAAACTGATTTAGCACATACTATTATACAGTATGTAAAACTTCAGAGAGCTTATCATGAAAGTGCACTACATTGTCTTGAAGAGCTGATTCCTGGATTAGAAAGTTATATTAGTAAGTATTTTAATTATACATTGAATGATATATCGTTATTATTGTTTTACCTAAAAATTAAATCAATAATTATGAAGAAAAGAAATTACTAAATTACTAAATAGGTTATATGTTAAATAATTATTTTGTAATTTTTTATATATTTTTAAATTCCATTAAAATAATTGGTTTTTCTAATTAATTAGTGAAAGTGATTAGTAAAATTAGCGTTTAACTACCAGCAATTAGACTAAGTGTGAATGCATATGTACACATTATGGATTATTATAAAATTATTATATGTGCATTATGAATCAAAATCATTTCATGAATTCAGTAATTTTTATCATGTAATACGTTAAGGTTTTATAATTAGTTAATAATTCTAAAATAGAACTTATACTACATGAATCTGTTCTATAATTATAGATGATAATGAAATGAAACCAGTTTATGGCTTTCCTCTGGAAGAACATCTGAGGGTAACTAATAGAAAAATTGCATTACCTATTCAGTTATGCGTGTCAACATTGTTACGGTTAGGTATGGAAGAAGAAGGCCTTTTTAGAATAGCTGGTGCTGCATCAAAGTCACGACGAATAAAATTAAGTTTAGATGCATGTTGTCTTACATTACCAACTGCTTTAGAATATAAGGATCCACATGTAATTGCTGGTGCATTAAAGTCTTATTTACGGGAACTTCCCGAACCGCTTCTAACTTACAAGTAAATATAAAATGTTACTTTTAATGTCAAGAAAGAAAAATACAATATTATATGTTGATGTTTTTAAAGGTTATATCCTGAATGGATGGCAGCTGCAAAAATAACCCAAAATGAAACAAGATTAAGGGCACTTTGGGAAGTGTTACATAAATTACCACCAGCGAATTTAGAAAACTTACGGTTCCTAATTAAATTTTTAGCTGTACTCACTAAAAATCAAGATGTGAATAAAATGTCACCACAAAATATTGCAATTGTAATTGCACCTAACTTAATATGGAATCCACAAGAAGATGTAAATACAATGGTGTAAGGGTCAATTTTTCTGAATGATAATTAACACTTTGCCGGCTGCACATTTATCGAATTGCCGTTACGTTGCCGTCGGCAAGATTCACGCAGATTCTGTTACTCACAAAATGTGATATTTACGCAATTGTTCGTAACATAAGTAGTTACAATCTGGTAAACTGGAAAGGGAAAACAGTTGAAACCACTGTTCCCTAATCATCAAATATTGCTCTGCAGCAATGTATCTACCTATACAAACATCGAAATGCAGCATCGCCGTTGGCGAAAAGAAGTCACGGATACGTGACAGCGGCCGGCAAAGTGTTAAGTTATAAATTATTTATGTAAACTTAATTTTATAATTAGTTTTTGTAGACTAAGTTATATGATAATTTTCTACCAAAATGATGTTTATCATTTCAGAATGAACATGAGTACAGCTAATAATTCTAGTCTTATAGTAGATCAGTTGATTACATATGCAGATTGGTTTTTTCCTGGTGAAATAGATTTTGATCGTGATTTGGAAGTTGGTATTATAAATGGTTCAGAAAACCAAAATACAAGTATGCGTCGTTGCATTTCTAATAGCAGTCTTAGTGATCATGGTGAAAGTCCACCACAAGGTAGTCCTAAACCAGCAGTTCGTAGAAAAAATAAACCAGCACCAACCCCACCAAGTAACACTACTCCAGACAAGCATGACAAAAAATCTGATGATAAACCACCACCCACACCTGATAAACCACCTAGACCTTTAACATCAGCAACTCTTAATCGTATGATACATCATAAAACACAGAAACATGAAACAGTAAATATTGAATCAACCGCTAAACATGAAAATAATGCAGAAAAACAAGATGGGAATACAGAAGCAGAAACTAAACAATTTGAAATAAATGCACTTGTGGATTCTTCATCCATTAACTATTCAGAATGTATCAACGAAATACAAGATTTACATAATGTAAACACAGAAATTGAAAAAAATAACCAAGAAACCCAAAAATATGAAAAAAAAATAAGTACATCACCTGCAGTTGAAAAAAATACTATAGAAAATGCATTGTTTAATAAGCCTGTTATGGAGCTTGAAAACGTAGAAACTTCTACACATAGATTAAAAGTAGTACCAACAGAAAGACCACATCCTTCTACATTGGAAAGACGTAGACCAGTAGCTGCCCCAAGAAGTATAACCAATATAGTTCATAATACAGGTGAATATTTTTATAATTTTTTATAACTAAATCATATGAAATGTTTGATATGTATTTTAATTAAAAAGAAGAAACCGTTGAATTACGTAAGAAGCCAGATAATCCTCTGTGTACAAGTACACTTGACAGAAGTAGTAAACCAGCCATACCAGAACGACCAGCTGGACTAATTCGACCCTCAAGCCTCATTAAACAACAACCACGACATAGTAATGAAAACCTAGACACCGAAGCAGGGGTGAGTATTAGAAGTTTTTAAGTATTACGTTTATTTTCAGTATTATATGTAAGATAATTCTTTAAAATAAATGTAGTTACTGCCAGTGGACTCAACAAATATCACTGCCTGGATATTGCATTTTGAAATACAATAACGTAAGCTATAAACGAAGTGAGGCATAAACGTGTTATTAACTGTTTTCATTTAAAATGTTAAAATCCACAATAACTTTTCAGAGCTATTAATATCTTTTTCCTTTTTAATAACCTATAGCCTTTAACTTTGGAAAGAGCTCATGTATATTCAGTGGACAAACAACAGGTCAGTATAATACAAGTGCGTGGAAATGGCAATGTGTTCTGCACCTCGGGCAACAACAATGGCAACGCGGCTTCGAACTTACAGAGGAGCCCGAGTGTAGGTAGTCGACCTTCATCTATGTCCTTGTATGGTGAACAACCGGAAAAGCCAGCGAAGTTGAATGCTCCAGAACAAGCAAAAGCTCACGTGCGAACTAGATCAGAAGGAAATATTATCGATATGCAAACTCAGACTGAGACGGTGGTAGTTGTCGAATCGCCCCAACAACTGGTTCCGGCTTCCCCGAGATTTCATCAGAGGCCTCCACGGCCACAACCTCCACCACCACCTCCACCCACTGCGCGAATTAAATCGGAACATGAAAGTACTAATCTCTAGCATTAACTGTATAAAAGTGATTATTATATTTATAAGAGAACTTTATAAAAATTCTTAATATTTTTAAAAATGAAGGCTATATTTCTAACAAAATAATATAAAACTATGAGGAACTTTCAACAAAATAGTATGTTTTCTCATTTGGATGTTATATAATGTATAATGAGTATCTCAATTTTGATGATTCTGTACATTCAAATTAATATAGTTAAACAGAATTTCATTTTAATATTTTAAAGTTATGAAAAAGGTGATATGTGCGTTTTCTTCTGTGTTTCTGAGACTATATTAACTACCAGAAACAAAAAATGAATTTGCAATTTTAAATGTTACACTTTTTTAGCCTTTATAGTTATATATATTGAAAGTAATTCAAGAAGTTATATCTAATTTTCATATTTAATTTTAATATTTTTACAACTCATCAATTTTTATACTTGTTAAAAAATAATGAAAAATGTTAAATGTATAAAATAATTTGGCATTTGATCTCTTTAGACTGAAATATTTTTTAAGCACACAAATTTCAATATGGTTATTATGTAATACTACAAAATGGAACGTACTTGATACTAACCATAACATTCTTTTCATATTATTTATTTATACCTACAGAGTGTGTGCTAGATTGTGATGTATTTAATGGGATGATTACTTATAAAAAAAATAAACAGAAAAAAAAGATGAACTTCTTAAATTAGTTTTAAGTTGTTAAGAAAACCGTTTTTGGACAAATTGATGTTAACTGATTTCAATGTAAATAAATAAGAAACGTTGTGTTTGTTTTCTGAAATGACAATACTGTGATAGTATAGAATTTATAATGTTACCAAAAATGTAAAATTTTTCAGTTATTTAGCTGATCAAGCAATAATAATTTGTTTATGACAATTATTCAATTGTATTTAAAACCTATTTTAATATGTTATGCATAAAAGATTATTTTCCTTTAATCTCAGTATGACATGATTTCTGAAACTGTATGATATATTAACAAATATTACTTTTTGAATTATACATAAAGTGCTTTCTAAAGTTAAAAGCAAATATGTACAATAATAAATATATTTCATATAATAATATAAAATAATTATTTCTTGTTTTCACAAGTAATAGAAAACAAAATTTAATCTTATATTTGGTTTTTATATAGAATCACCTGCATAATTGAACTTACGATTTAGCGAACTTTATTTACATAAAATTAAAAAATAGAAATATAATAAATGTTAATGTAATATTACTTAAAAAAAATTATTTTATGAATAATATTTTGATGTAGGCAGCTTGATCAAACATATTGATCACAATCATTTATTTGCTGCTTAAAATGATTTTAAATCTGATGAATTTTTTTTTGTTATTAAAGAAAAGTTTTAGACATTTTATAGTCTCAATTAAAAGTAACTTAAATATGTTTATAAATTAAATACATTACTTCAATATTCAATAAATATCAATACTATTTGGATTTTGTAATTAATGTCACACTGATATGCAAAAAATTTAAGAAGCAAACTCTGAGGCAAATCAATTTATGTCAGGAGTATTTAGGCTGTGAATGTATTGGAAACTATTAAAGGATTTATTTGTACACAAGTAAAAAGTTATTAACTGAATTTATTAATATTCATCAATAAATTTAGTTAGTAAGGTTACATAATGATTATATGTACTAATATTTAATCATAATATACCTCTTAAATGTTCATCAGCAACATCTTTGGGTGTCATTCCATTATTATCTTTCATAGACTGAGCTCCAATGGAAATTAAATATTTTACAACCTCAAAATGACCACATGATGCTGCATAATGCAATGGTGTTTGTCCATCTTCATCTTGTGAATTTACATTTGCTCCTTTTTTAATTAATTGTTCTATAATTTTTAAATGGCCTCGATCTGCAGCCCAGTGAATCGGTAATAGGCCTTCTGCATCTGTTACACTTACAAGCTTTGGTTCTTTTTCTAATAATTCTTGTACTTTTTCTTCATGTCCTTCTTTTACCCAATCCAAAAAAGTTTTATCCGTGTCACTTATTTCTTTTTCCATATTTATTAATCGACTAATAGCAACCCAATTACTTGATTCAAATTCTGCATGTTCCTTCCAATCAGGATTAAATTCAGTTAACTCTTTTATATAATTATTCATGGCATCATCACAACTCATGTCATTAAGACTTTTCCATGCTTCCCATTTTTGTCTAGCTTGCATCTGATACCAATTTGGTTTTGGAATATTACAAGGTCCAATTGTAGCTTGTTTATATAAAGCATAAAATTTTAGAAGTTGTGTAGGATTTAATTCTGATTCTGATGCCAACATTTGTAAATGCTCCGCTGCTTTATTGAATCTCCTTTCAAGACTCATTATGATAATACACTGTTTTTCCTAATGTATTTTTATATTCCAAATATTGTTTAATAATAAATGGTTTATCAAACTGTTTATCATATGTTACTTAATTATTTAGTTTTACTATATTATTTTCGTGTACGAACTAGTTTGATGTTATATTGTTTAAATAACTTTTCCATATGTAGCTTTCATGACTAATATTTGCTTCCTGTAGCAGTTGAATACCTTCTCCAAGAAGTAGTCGCTGTTTGTCCAAAAAATGAGGTACACAAAGTGCATCAAGCATTGCAAATTTACTATAAAACTCTACAAATCCATAACCTGTGCTTAAACCATATTTATTAAATATAACTTTTGCAAATTTTATAGTACCAAATGCTGAAAAGTATCTTTCAAGCTCGAGGTGAGAAACAGTCCATGGAATGTGACTTATAGAAATTATATATCTTGCATTCATGATAGAAATTTCTTAAGTTGTACGCTGTATACTTAATAAATGAATTGTATGATCTTGCATTAGTTCTTGTATATTTAAATTAGAATCTGTACCAAGTCCAGCCAATGATATATGAGTACAAGTAAGATTCCATTTATTCAATAGATGTTCTATAGACCAATCTGCACTTCTTTCTTGATAGGTACATAGAAATTTTGCATTTGGATTTCTTTCTAATAAGAATGCTACTGTAACAACTATATCTTCAAATAATGCTGGTTCATAAAAACAATCAGATCCAAGAATTAAATCTAATGGACCAATGGAAAATAAACTAGATAAAAACAATCCCCATGTAATACCAACAATTTGAACTTGAGATGAAATACCATTCAATTCGCAACTTCTTCTTATATGTTGTAAACTTCTAGGAAAACTAGCAGAATCACTTAAAGTTACAATAGCACCACATTTACTAGCTAAAATTCCAGGAAGAGCTGTACCTGATCCGAGTTCTAAAATTCTCTTTCCAATAAGTTCTTCTTTATGTTCCCAAAGAAACCAAGCTAACACGGGAGCAGAAGGCCATGTGTAAAAACTATAATTAGCTTGAAGTAACTGTAATAAAAAATATGTTGTGAATAAAACATAAAGTAAAACAATTTAAGTAATATAAATTTTACCCTATTCACATGTTTTAAAATTAAGATAATTATTTTGAATTATTTGAAATTTTTTACATCAATTATGATTGATTACAATATGAATTCTTTCACAGAATAATTAATCTGCATTTATTCAGTGGAAGAATATGAATTACAAATGTATTTAAAAAAAGTACATAACCAAGAAACAAGTAATACCTGAGGTATATGTATGATAAAAATTAATCAACAATGTACCAATTAATAATAAATTTTATTACCTCCGGAATATAAATTTCTAAATTTTCGTTGCACTGTATATTATCTTGAGTTTTACGAGAGGTAAACAAAAACTTTTTTACTTGTTCAGAGCCAATTCCATCGGACATTAGGCTGTGCGTAGGTGGACTGGTATCGCGTGAAATACTTTCTTCTAAACCTGGCATGACTAATTATCAAACTCTTTGTACTAGTATCCATACACTCTAGCTTTAATTATTAAGTCTTAAATAGAAATTGTAAACTTGAAATTTTCTTTATGTACAAATAAAATCTAAGTAGAAAATATAATCACTATTTTGTCCAGAGTTGTCGATTTACACCATAATAGAAAAACAAATATATAGATAACATTTAAATTTTAAAATGGCGGGAATAAATGTAAAAAGATCAATTGCTCTTACTTAAACGTCTTTTTTGTTATAATGAAAGGAAATTATTCTTATATCTATCATGTTTCTGTTCTTGTTCTTTGCAAAAAAAAATTTCAAATAAATTTTATACAATAGTATAAATATATATAATTAACATTGTAGTTGTATAATGTATATCTATAAAACAAATGAATAAGTTTTTAATCTTATTTTTAACCACTCGTGCAATTAAGTATAAAACATATTCATTAAATTTTCAACGTTTAACTGTAAATATTAATAAAAATATCCTTATTATAAATTTCTTGTTTGATAATTGTTTATATATGTTTAAGTGATTCTATTGTATTATTTGATGGTATTTATTTTATTTATTATATGAAATCGGCAAAAAATCAATCTTTGTACTACATTTAATATTTAATTTGTTATAACATAAAAAAAGGACATAAAAGTGATTAATAATAAGATTGCTAATAAAGAAAATAAATAGAATGCTACTATTATTATTACATAGAATTTAATATTAAATTCTCGTTGCAAATACTCGGTTATTAATATCTCATACACTGCTGTGTTAGTCAGTTTGATTAAAGATGGAGGAGGCTGGTAATGAAAAGTTCCTGTCAAGAAGGCGTTCTGCAGCTCTTAAAGCTTTTAAAGTTAAAGACGAACGAGTAGCAACTTTCAAAAAAGTATATACACAGTTTTTAATATATTCAATCATAATTAATCAATAATAACCTTTATATAAAATTTTTATATATTTCCCGGCATTATCTTTGATGTATCGTAAACAAATATGAGAATATTTTATTTTTGCAACTTCTAGGTAGCAGCAATTTTACAAAAATCGGAAACAGACAGAACCGCAGAAGAGACAGGAATACTTGTATCGTGTAGTGATGTAGTAAAAGAGGTTAATTTAAGGTATAGCCATTTTGAAAATCATTGATTGTACACTTATGAACATATCAAATTATTTTTTTTCTGATAGTATGATATAAAATATTGATATAATAATATTTAAATCTTTTTGCTAGTTTTACAAGTCAGTATGGATGTTGAAAATCAAGCTCAGTAATAAATATGTTCTTAATTAACTTAATACAATGTTATTATTATTAATCTCTTAGACAAGAGAAAAGGCATAGAGTAAAAGCAAGACTAAAAGAAATTGAAGATGCATCAGAAATTTTGGAAGAGAAATGTATAAGATTGGCTGCAGCAATTAGCAGAGCAACATCTCTTGCTGTTTATACTGGTGCTGGTATTAGTACAGCTGCTTCTATCCCTGATTATAGAGGAACAAATGGTGTTTGGACTCGTTTACAACAGGGAAAAGATATTGGGTAATATTAAAATGTATTTAGAATGTACTTTTTGTTCTTATTGATATAAATTTATCATACGTTTACAGAAATCATGATCTCAGTCAAGCAGAACCAACAGTAACACACATGGCTCTTTATGCCTTATATAAAGCAAGGCTTTTAAAACATATAGTTTCACAAAATTGTGATGGACTTCATTTGCGTAGTGGAATACCTCGTACATTTTTATCAGAAGTTCATGGCAATATGTATGTAGAAGTTTGTAAAACATGTAAACCATATAGGGAATATTGGAGATTATTTGATGTTACTGAAAAAACAGCCCGATATTCTCATGGTACTGGAAGATTATGTCATACATGTAATTCTGTTTTACAAGATTCGATTGTTCATTTTGGTGAAAGAGGCAATCTTCCTTGGCCAATTAATTGGAATGGTGCAACAAGAGCAGCAAAACAGGCAGATGTTATATTATGTTTAGGTTCTAGTTTAAAGGTGTTGAAAAAATACCCATGGTTGTGGCAGATGGATAGGCCAATTCATAAACGTCCATCATTATATATTGTAAACTTACAGTGGACTCCAAAAGATGAAAATGCAGTATTAAAAATAAATGGAAAGTGTGATGAAGTTATGAAAAGAGTAATGGCTCACCTTGGATTGGAAATACCACAGTATAATCGTGCCGCTGACCCTATGTTTTTTCATGCTGTACAACTTAGAAGTAGTGAGCAACACACAACAACTCAACCGTGTTTGGAAGAACCATCTAATATTGTTCATAAGGAATTAAATCAAAGTAGAAACAACTTTCATGAAGATGTTCCATCTCAGACCAAAGAAAAAGATTTGTCTAAAAAAATAACTGAACCAATACCTGCTTATTCAGCACCATTTTTTACTGCATTACCATTTTTGTCTATGGGTTTACCTTTTCCACCAATGTACATGTGTCCTCAACTAACACCCCTTCTTTATTATCCATTTGTACAAATACCAAGTATAACTTCAGAAGCTCCAAAATCTAAGCCAACTTGTACTTTTTGTATGGAAAATGAAGGTTCACTTACATGCCTTTACTATCAACGAGACACGGACAATTTTACTTCAATAGGATCTGAAAGCAAACAGCTTAAGGATACGAAAACATTAGTAATTCACTCAGATCCTCCATTAACTCCTAAAAATCCTGGATGGTTTGGCAAAGGATATCGTAAAGGCCTGAAAAAGAAACGGTAGCATTTACTGTTTTTAATCTGGCCTATAATCTTCCCTTTTCTGTTATAATATGAATGTATAACATATTATACATATATGATAATGAACATAAATGTTGATGCCTCCATATCACAGCAGAATCTGGATACATAATTTAGAGATGTGTAGCAACTTACTTCCAGTATCCAACATTTTAGTAATTAAATTGAAGTATTTAAACATAAAAAATAAAGCTCTAAGCATTTTATTACTTCTGTTTAGTAGTTTCATAGTTATTTAATTTTTAAATTTAAGTTCTAAAATGAAGTGATTAATAGGTATTTGAATATCTATACAAGTCTGATTTAAGAATTGTTAATTTGTCAATTTTATTGTTAATAGTTTCCTATCAAATATGCTTAATTCAAAGTTTTTGCTATTGTACATGCCAATTATATTGTGATTTTTAGTTATAAGATCTTTAAAATGTGCGAATCCTTAGAAATTTATAATAACCAAAGTGATAATTTTTGTTTCTTTCTTTTATTATTTTTTGTACTTTATATTTGTGCAGTTAAATGTATCATAATTTAAAAAAAAAAAGAATGTGTATAAAACCTTTTGCATTTGTCATCACATTCATTTATCATTCCAGTTTTATAAAGAACCATAACAGCAAAATGAATTATATATATATTAAAGGACTATTTGTAATAAACACTGAACTAGATTAGCTGTTTCTTTGTATTGGTAAATAAACAAAATCAAATTTTATATAAAAGTAAGAATTTTCATTCTTTTATAGGTTTCCAAAAAAGAAAAAGTTAATGCAGTATTAAAAAGGAATAAATGTAATCAATATATTTATACATGTATATGAGTTTGTTTACTGAAACAAATTGTCAGAATTTATTATTTATTTATTAACTTTATAGAGTTCAATAGACTGAATTCATTGGATTCGTTCATTATTTAAATTCATTTCACATTATTACAACGTACGCCGTTACGTGTGATATTGAGGATAGGTAATTACAGATTATTTTATATGTAATCACTGCCTTTGTGTTATTGTAGAATATGCCAAATAATTTACTGTATATACATTTATTATCGCATGTTAGAGGTAAGCAATTAATTTTATTAGATATTAAAAATTGACATCAATTTTGTTTATATTTTAATATATAAAAGAATCGTAAACATAAATTGTTAGTAATGTTGTTAGTTGCCAACTTAAAAATTTAATGTTGTTATTAATCTTTAGCATTTTTCATAAATATGTAAGTTTATACAAGAAACGGAAGATAAAAACAGAGTGCTAAACGTGCAAATAAATTTAACATTGCATTTTTAAAATACTGTACATATCTTGTACAGTTTATACATATTTAGGTATTCACCTTGCGAACAACAAAATTTACTTGGAGAACTTAATTTTGTTGTATAAAAATAAATTTCAACTGTTTTATATTATGACAAGGAAGTGTAGACAAACAGACGAGCTCACTGTGATACTTCGCAGGCTTGAAGGGAAAAAAATGACGGTCGACCATACTAACAACTTGTAATAAATATTGCTACAATTCAAATTATAACCTTAACGTTAAATATTTTGTAAATAGTTAACCTTTTGTATCTAACATTAGGTATCATTAGTTTTAGTATTTTAAGTTATGTAATTATGCAAAAGCTGGTCAAAAAGTCAGCCTTCAGATTTTGAAATCACTACTTGAAGGACGTAAGTACACGGATTATACAATGTGTCACTGAATTACTGATAGAATGGAAAAGGTGATAAAAGTATATGAAATAAATTACAGACAATAAAATTTCATGAAATACATAGTAAATATGTATATTAAATATCTTAAAGCTTAAAATAGTACATAGTTTAGACTGTGAGGTAAAACAATCATAAAAGAAACCTAAAAAATTCCAAAAAGGGAGTTACAATTTTGTTATATTTATATTTCATAGCATAAAATTAACAGATTTTATTGAAGAACTTCGCATGTAGATCTATGCATGTATTTCAACCGTTGTTTATTTCTATTACCTGTTTCAAGTATCTATTATTCCTTTAATAAAGTGATCAGTAATTAAATTTACTAAATTTCATAATTAATAATAGTTATTAAAATAAGAAAAAGCTGAAAGTGAGACGAATAAAAATAATTTGATTTATTGATGTATAAAGCGTTATTTCATTATGCTACTTTTACTTTCAATCTATGTGTCTTAGAAGGTAGAGAATACACCGAAATTACCAAACGATTACGTTGTTTCTTTACGTATGTGTAGACAAAATTCAATGTAATAATAATAATAGCTTTTTGCAAATATCTCGGAAACTAAGGTCGACCGTTTATTATAGTAAAAGGAAAAGGAAACGGTTGTTTAAAGTGCTGATTTCAATAACATACTTAAAAATTATTAAAATTGGAGAAGGAGCGGTGCTTCATCGAAAGAAATGACAAAGCTTAAATATAATAGTATTAAGGTGATAATAACTGTAAATTAATTATAGATATTAAGGTAATAATTGCAAAAAAGAAACGGCAAAGTTTGAATATAACGGTATTAAGGAAAAGGACACAATAGTAGGGAAAATTCGGAGAAACAAAATCCGTTCGCCCTTACGTGTACACTTTTGAGGCTTTACGAGGACGAAGGGAAATTCTTCAACGGGGGATGGACGAAAGTCAGGAAACTGAAGATGAGTAGGTATATTCAGGAATCAAAGATTAGGAGGACAGCCAACAAAGAAATTGAAAACATCACACTGGTATGGTAGTGAAAGCATAAATTTGATTATTTCTCGTAGAGATGGGCACTTTTCGGATTCAAATCGATATTTATATAATTGTCCCAGTAAATCCTTTTTGGTAAAATATTTTATCCCCCTAATAATTATTCATTATCCGTAATAAATGTTTTTCGTTTCAAGACTGTAAGTTGTACACAGTTCGTTCAGTTTTTTCGTAACTGTATTAACACGTTCCGTGCCAGACCATTTTTCGAACACTTTCCTTTCAGATCGCGTGGGACGTACACAACCCACACTTTTACGATTAAACAATGTTTTTGACCCACGTACGTCTTACAATTTTTCAATAGCACAAAACTATAATTAAAGTTTTTTAAAAATTCGTCATTTTACAATGAGAATACCCACCCGATGGCTTGAACGGAAACTTTCGCGTGGGGCGTATACGCCTAAATAACCCTTTACCGTATATGGGTCCATATATGGTATTGCAGTTTTGATTCAATTTTATTTCCAAATTAAGTATCATAAAGTCATAGACAATTTTTTCGCGTTTTATTATTGCAAAATATATATCTGATGGATTAACCCTTTGCACTAGAGAAGTGACCGTTAGTCGTTTAATGATACTAACATCAAAAATTTTCAAATTCGAAATATTTACTATGATTCACGTATATTAAACTTCAATTTAGTTTAGTTAAGTCGTATATTAAAATTTACATGTATGACTATTTAACGTCCGGGTCTGAACTAACGACTGAAAATTTGAGAAACTATCATATGCTAGGATTACGATGTCCCATGAGAGGGGACAGCCGAGTGCAAAGGGTTAAAATAGTTTGAATTATTTTATAATACTTAATTTGAAAATAAAATTGAATCAAAACAGCAATACCATATATGGGCTCATATGTGGTAAAGGGATAAAGTGGGCTTGCAGAGGCTACAATCAAATCCGAACTCCATTCCTTGGGCTGGACAACTTATCAGCTCCCTACAGTACTGCGTAGGATTGCTGCATAACAGGTGAATTGTCTTCAGAACTCCTGCCCCAGCTTGTCGAAAATGGAGGGCTTCATAGTGGGTGTACTGTTGCACTTGAGGTATGCAGTTCGCTTACCGGGAGGGTCTCCTTTAGCGATTATTCCTGAAAAAGGGGCTCGAATACCGTGACCCTCCTGGGCTGGGTGTCTGGGCAAACGATACCAATAAGGGTATGCATGAACTTAATATATTGTATAATAATAATGTAGCTCGATGATTTATATTAGGTTGGAGGGAAAGTTCTGTTGTATTTTAAATAGGCAGGTAACTTTTCTTGTAAATAAAAAAAACATCTGGCTAGTGAGTCATTGGGAATTTTGTTTGTTTTTTTATCTGCTGTATAATATAAAAAGAGTCCTTTTTTACCGTTCATCATTTACTTGTGACATTTAAAGTGAAAAACATGTCGGTAGATAAAGTGCATTTACGACACTGCATTTTGTATGAATTCCAAAAAGGAAGCAACGCATCGGTTGCGTGTAAAAATTTATGTGCGGTATTTGGAAAAGATATTGTAAATGTTCGTACTTGTCAAAGATGGTTTAGCAAATTTCGTTCCGGGGATCTGAGCCTCCAAGAAAGTGATCGATCTGGACGATCATCCAAGATCGATAATGATGTTTTGCGATCCATGTTGGAAAATAATCCACATTTAACAAGTCGAGAAATTGCAGAAGAGTTTGGCATTCATTATACAACTATTGGAGATCACGTTAAATCTCTTTAGTTTGTGTTAAAGCAAAGTGTTTGGGTTCCACATGAATTAACGGAAACGGAAAATACGACAGAACTTTCCCTCCAACCTAATATTAAGTGACATCGGTTGCTTTTGAATAGAACAATGAATAGAATGCTTCCTTTTATAATCATAGTGTAACGCTTACTGAAACCACATTGTTAATATTAACTTGTGCGCCAGAATGCGATCAAAAGGTAATTATAAAGGAAACAACGAAATTATTGTTCGGTCCTATGGCCCAAATACTCAATAGACACCCTGCAAAACGTTTTATTAGTGCGTTCCTCAAGTACCTTCAATCGCATCAAGTTGAACTACTTGGTGAAATTCACGGTCTGTTGGCAACGATTTTAAACGTAGTTCTAAATATTTTTCGAAACAATTCTACACCATGTCACCACTCTCGAAAAAACACACTCGCAATTTCATCACTAGTAAGAAAACGATACCTCATCACTCGTAAACGATAGTTTTAACCGATCACATACGATACAAGTTTATACAACACCGAACTCATTCAGAAAAATGAAAAAAATCACGAAATACTTTGAAATCACGACTTGTAACACACGTACCATTAAATTCAAATAAATTAAGTATTGAGGTTTTAATTCGTTGTTAATCACTTTATTTCAACCCAGTTAGTCGTGATTAATTTCACACTGATCAACGTTCAGAATTCAATGTCGCGATTGAGCTTAGGGTGGGATCTACAGACCCATTAAATTCTACGAAAGAATTGTAGTGACTTGAACGTAACAGTACTGTTTTAATATTTCTACCATTTCTTACGTATTTCTACTCTCTCAGTATTTCGATTAATGTTTTCCCGATCTAACAACGAATTAAATTTAATAATTCAGTTTAGATTTGAGTAAGCACACCCAACGAGGGTTTATGGTTTACAGTTTATGATTCTATCGTGAAGTAACGATGGAAATGTTGCTTAATTAGAACCCTTGTTTTAAATCAGTTTGGTGGGGCGGTTTTTGAGTGATGGGGTGCGCGATGTGGACAACCTAAATTGCATGCTGTCAACTAGTAGGGGAGAAGGTGGGAATATAGACCGGGTTCTTAATATGGACCAGGTACTTTTCTCCTATGATAATTATTGTAATATATTAGTGGTTAATAAGAACACAATAGTTGTTCATGTCCCCTTAGGCCATCAGACAGTACCGGTGCAGCTAATAAGTACTGTTTTTCGTCTGCTGAAAAAGTTTGTAAGGTAACTTTCATTTGCTTTTCCTCTTATGCTATTTGAAAATTGTAAAATGTTTGTTATAGAGGTATAATTAATTGTAAATTAAGAATTTGATCAAGGCTTTTTATATTACACGGGAAGTATTGTATTTATGCATTATTATATCTTTTTCCGAAAAATTATGCCTTAACTCTTTTATTATGCTTACTTCTCTTGTTTCCATTAAATACACTGTTTATTGTTACACTGTGGATTTTTCAACGCAACAGAACACACGTACATGTATAGCTATACACATATAGGTACGTTTATGTATGGATGAACCTAAAAAATAATTTTTCAAAGAACACAAAGTCTTGTTCAAAAAGTTTGTATAATTGAATAAGTGAAAATTAAAAAAAAAAACTGTAATTAATAGATAATAATGACTGAGAAAAGGTAAAATGCATCCTGCTAGTTGTATCTGTCGATGTCAAATTTTCAAAATGTATGCTACAAATATTTTTACCAACACGTTACCAAAAAATTGATGCCAGGTTGGTATATGAAGCGTCGATGCCACATTGGCAGCAATAGCACACAGAAGTTTGTGGTCAACGTTTGGATCGAAACCGTATCAAGCTTTACAGCAAAATTGATACTAAATTGGTCGCAAAACCGTAGCAAGGTTTGGCAGATATGGTTGAAATGTTGGATCTACTTTTGGCGTCAATTTGTGCCAAAATTTAGTAACAGATCTGACGTCAGGATCGATGCGAAATGGCATTACTTACAGATGGATGCGTTATTGGTGCCAGATCTGTTGAGATTCGGCGCCAGATTGGTGCTACATTGGCACCAAGTGGGGTTATTGGGGCAGTTTACCCTCGAATTACGCGGGGGTTCAGGACGTCGATATACCGCGTAATTGAAAGTCTGCGTAATTTTGAGGCTGTCCTCCCCGTTGCTCCCTCAAATCTTTATTCCATATGTGGCTGTACACTGGTGACCAGAAACGTTACTTACACATATGTTGTATTACATGTGCATGTGTATACAGATATACAGTGGCTCCAAAAAGTATTCGTACAGTGTATTACAAATAAATTCATTTAACTTTAATATTCTGATTTCAATTAATGTTTTTAATAAAATTTTATGGGTAGGTAGGATGTAATAGTATATGTATGGATTAATTTCTTGTTTTATAATTAAATACCATTTTAAGGAAGCGAAATCAACGTTAAAGTTTCACTGTTTTTTTCTCAATTTTTTAACGTAACTTTGTATTGATGGGTGATAAAGCAAAAACCTTTTAGGTAAAAAAGTCTTTGTTTTTAATGCTCTATCGCCCTGCCATAAAAAAAAGATCCCATAGGAACCTGTGTTCAGAACGTGAAAAATGGCAGAAATTTTTGGGGTTGTTTTCACCCCCTCTATAAGATTTACTGTCAATGAAAAAATTGCTCCATGCAAGACCCATTATGCTTTATATACACACAAAGTTTCATTGAAATCAGAATTTTAGAATTAGATGAATCTCCTTGTAATATAGTGTACGAATACTTTTTGGATCCACTGTATATATTCTTAGAATTAAATATGTAGGATAGGGAAGGGAAACTATTATTCAGAAAATCATAATTAAGCGTGGGAAAAAATACATTTTATGTAATTACGTATACTTTCGTTGCACATTCACAGTTTTCAAAAATACATTACGATTTTTATCTGACACACATCTTTTTGAATTTCTTTAAAGGCATTTTTGTAGAATACCACTCCTTTTTCCATCGTTCGTTTTAATTTTAATGCTCATGTTTAATAGGAGCGGATAGAAACCTCTTGAGGAAAACTTCAAAATTAAACTGGGTCTTTAAAATGGAATGTTACATTTTTTATCCATAGTATTATTATTTTTTTTAAGATAAATTATTATGCAATAATATTTCGTTTTATGGAACATTATAAAATTGTAAGGAATGTGGAGGTGTGATGAACACGTGTTGCTCGCCTTCGGCTAGTTAAATCCTCTTTGACTATGCCGCTAATACATATTAATGACACTCAGTTGTCAGAAATGTTTCAAAACGTCATGATTTTAAAGCATTCCATAAAATAAAAAATATCATTCTATTGCACTTCGTTAACTATGCCCGAAAAAAGTTATAGCATTACAAATAATAGAAAGTAATACTACCTTAAAAGTAACTTTTATCTTGAAATCTCTTATTCCTTCACTCACACAAAAAATAATTCTACTGCATTATGTTCTCTTTTAGACTAAGTAATTCTTGTAAAAATATTTCTTTTTATACTTTTAGTTTTTTTTTTTAGATATTCCAGCGAGCGTAATTAAAATAGTCACACTACACGTATGAATATGCATCAAATTTTGTTCATTGTTTTACATACATACCTGCGCATGCTACATTAAAAGGATAAAATAATTTTTAGTGTTAAATGAACCTATTTGTATCTAAATCATAGTTTTAGAAGTAATTATAAATAATGATATCAATTAAATATGTATATAATTATAAAAATATATTATTAATATTAAAGTATTAATGTTTCTATAAAATTAAATTAAACCATAGAACTATTTTAAAGTTATAACTTACGGAACTGTTTTAATAATCTTCATAATATTTTATTACTCTTTTATGAATTAATAGTGGTGTCCTTATGAAAGTATCTATATTTCATATAAAATAGAAAGTCTACTTGCAAGATAGAGGACTACAATTTTTAACTTTCGAAAACATAATTCAACTAATTAAATTGATCACAAAAAGAAGATGTCAACAAATTTGCACTTTGTAGTACATGTATTAAATATTATACGTTATATACCCCATAATAATATAATTTAGCATGATTTATAATTCATAAAGTGTTGTTATATTAGATTTAACAAAGCAATCAAAAACTACGGCGGAAAATACGCAATACCATAGTGAATTTAAAATGCCGACACTTCGACTCCAAGCCCTAAATCCATACGAGATTTATCATTACCGGTTGGTCGAGCGCTCTGGCGGTGGCATTGGATACTACGGCACGACAGTGCTACGTGAGAAGTCATGATGGAGTAGTTTATACAGTGTTTGGTCGCCGTTTCTCATCCGTATTCGAGTACGTTCAAATTACCACGTTTTCGGAGTATCTATTGCTTACGTAGAAAGAAAACGTTTACAATCGCAACTGACAGTATGTTACTTTTCTTCGAGGCGATTTTGTACATTTTCGTGTTAACGTAATAGGGAAAAGACGGTATCGGAGTGTCAGGTTATCTTCTTTGTTCGAGAAAAGCCTCATCAGTGGGCAATGGCGCGGGAACCTTGCGTTCCAGAATCGGTGTGTGCATGGCGTAGGTGATGATCGGTGTTTGTACATGTGGTATGGTGTTTATAGCGAACAGGAAGATTTACATACCTTGCTGGATTGACCAGCTCATCGGTTTTTGGATACAAGCCGTGTCGTGAGCCGCCATGAGGCGCATTAGCGGTAAGCGAAATGCATCTTTAGCCATCTTAAACGACATTTTTTAATATGTATTTATCATCGGTCACATGCAGTCTTTTCGAAGAGAATTTTTCATATCCGTTAAGTAAATGGCATTGCAAGGAATTGGAATGCGGTTCTCAGTTTCTTTACAAGATCATACGCACGCTGATTCCGTTAGCTTATGAATTATTTCGCATTAAATCATACTCGTTCTCTTTAATCTATTATGAATGAAATAATTATATCAAGTATTATGAATCTCTATACTTAAACATTGATTAAGAACTGCAAACATACTCCATTAAACACGTTTCACGGTCGAGCTATGTTCTCTGTTTCATCCCGCATTGAATCGTTGTTTTACGTAATTTTTTTTTCACCACACTTAAAATCTAAGTTTTCTGAGAACATATGTGCTTCATCATTGATTAATTATTAACCTAACTTAATTGGATAATTATTAATCAATAGAGTATTGAATATCATCTGAAAAGTAATAAACCAAAATTCACAACCGGTTGATTAGTTTTCCATTTGATGAATACATTTGACAGTATCGAAATTGATTCGTTTATGGAACTATTTTGGAACTCGTGACTAATAAATAAATTACCAACTAAATTCAACGAAAATATTATACAGAATGGAACATAATAAATCCTTATATTACAGAATTGACGTTGTAAGTAAGTAAAGCTAGAAAGTGGAGTTGCTTGTAACTAGCAAACGTGTTTGAACCTTTCCCCTTCTACTGGAAGGAGGCTGCTTGAATATTTTTTCGTTTATAGTGTCGTGTAAAGTATAAGATTCCTTTCCCTTAGTAAACTAATCATGAACACATTTACACACTTTTAATTTATAATTAACATTTCTCCCGTGTCTGAATAGTTTAAGAATTGTTGTCAGTTATTTCTCGATCGTTTGATTTTTATTCGAACGTATAATGGAACATTTTATAAATGAAGTTCCATTATTAAGACAAGAAGTAGAAATATTGATGTTACAATGGATTTAATCATTTTTATTTTTCTGTTATCGATCATCAGGAAAAGATTTTTATTCATAACGTGTATCTTGTTCATCTAAACATATAAATAAATAATAATAATAATAATGCCCTGATTAGTTTAGGAATCAGTTGGATTTCAACCGATTTTGATAATTCAATAAAAGACTGTTTCCAATAAAAGCTGCTAGGTATAAAATGAAGAATTTATTAATAATGTAAAAAGCAAAATAAATCTTTTATAAAAAAAATAGAAATCATTGTGTGTTTTTGAAGTAGCACAATATTTCTTTTTCATATTTATGTACTATATAAAAAATCGGATGTACCAGTTTAATTATGTAGTCATAAAATAAATTAATTTGTATCTAAAATATAATTCACGAATTAGTCGTTTATACATAACATTTCTATATTTATTTTTTACATTTCTTAGGTATATTGTGTTATTTAAAAAAATGCAAGACTATCTTATTAATTATTTACACAAATCTAAAAACACTCTGGAAACTGCCTTTTACGTTATAATTTGTTAAATTATATATCAGAAACATTCTAAACATTGTGACGATGAATACATAAAATATGTACGAGAGTATTCTTTAAACACATAGAATGAGAGCATCAGATTATGCTTATTTAGATTAAGGTCGTTCTGAACTCAAGAGCAATTGCTATTTTTACATTTAATTAATTTTACATGAAAAAGAAATTGTACGTGTTCATGTATAGGAGGCTAAAATTGTAAATAATCTAAAGACGTTCGGCTATAAGTAAAAGAATTTAAAGCTTATAAAAGACCAGATTTAGAAGTTCATATATCGCTTACTTGAGAAGAATTGATCAATTTAGCAATATATTAATATTATATTATAATAAGTAATAATTATATTATATTATTATAATATTATAATATATTATTATAATATTATAATATTATATTAAGCAATATATTCATATTATTTTATTGTAAAAAGTAGGAATTGTACATTTTGGAGGCATGGAAATAAGCGAGTGTGCGACAAAATTGTATAAAATAGATAACGTAAGAATTAATATTTTGTTCGTATCATTTTTTACATTTATCTATAATTTATAGTTGGGATCGTATTATTCTGATCAAGTTACGTGTTTTAACTTTAACTTTGTTGAAAATTATGAATTTCTTGTGTTGTTACGCGTTTTAACTTTGTTGAAAAATATGAATTTCTTGTTTAAAAATGTTTATTCATAATTGGGATCGTATTATTCTGATCAAGTTGCGTGTTTTAACTTCAACTTTGTTGAAAAATATGAATTTCTTTTTTAGAAATGTTTATTCATAATTGGGATAGTATTATTCTAATCAAGTTACGTGTTTTAACTTTAACTTTGTTGAAAAATATTAATTTCATTTTTAAAAATGTTTATGGCAACTAAAAAATTTCATCATAACTCACTTCCTTAAGAATTCCAGACGTTTCTGTCTGTTTACTTTAGAAATGTAGGACTTCTTTTCTGTTAACCTACCGTTATAGCCCTTATTACGTAACGCACAGGGAATGCTTTCCGCCGCTACAGCCCTCTTAGCTCTAGGAGAGAGAAACTTTTATTGTTAATTTACGTATACTAATCCTAAGACCAATTTTAATTTGTCTCACTATGCGTTGCTCGTTCGCTTCAATTAGAATTCGTTTTCTTCCTCTTCCTGCCTTATTGCGCAATGAACCAGTATGCTAGCAGTTATTAATAATCTTCTAGTTAGCGATAATCCTCTAACGAAGCGAGTGCTATCCGTTATTTTTTCATTTACCTTGACAGTATAACTCGACGATTGACTCACAGCATATAAGTAATTAATTGCAAGAGTACGTTTCCGTTGTTTTCGAAGGCGTGACGTAAATCGTTGACAACAATAAAACTCGTTGGCGTTGAAAAGATTGCGAACAGTGATATCGTGAAATAAGTATTAACACGTTCCCCGGACATTTTACTGTTTATACATTTTACCGAGCTTTTTACAGCTCCGTGAGGTGCAAAAATAGACACGCGATTTTTGTCGAAATTAATTGTGATATCCGATATGCGATTAGACACATTTTGTAACAGTAATCAGAATATCACATTTTAACAGTTGTATTTTCGTCGCCACGTCACCCATATTTGGGTGAAGTTCTCTTCCTTAAAGTCAAATAGGAATTTAAACTGGAATTTTAAGAGGAATTCAATGGAATTCCTTTTTGAAGTATATTTGTATAAATATAAAATACATAAAATAAAAATAAAAAAGTTAAAACTCTTACATTTACATTACATAATCTTACTCATACATTTGGGATGTATAATTAGTATTGTCTTATTTGTGAACGGGCTGGAAGCCCTTTTTATATATAACTAGGTTTATGGGACCCGTCAATTTGACGGGTTGCGAGCTCCATGAACAAAATTTGCCAAAACAATCACTATTGTTGTAGAAAAAAGGTTCTCAGGATTATTTATTATTATTAATAATTACTAATTAAATGTTATTTTGATATTTTTGGGATATTTGTTCGGGGGCACCTGGAACGCCAACTCTGATTTTTAAAAAAATTTTCAAAAACCTTCCCGGGGATATACCTGATAATTTCCCAAATTTTCACGGCGATTGGATGTGTGGTTTTTGAATCTATCGGGTACAGACAGACAGCATGACGGCTATAGACGTCATTTGCGGCAACGGGTTAACTACTGTATCTGTAACATTGCGACGCCAAAAAAATATGCATACATTTTTGTCTTCATTTTTGTTCGTTCGTTAAAACAGCACGAATTTATGGTTCACGTTTTTATCAGCTGATTTATTGTTCGTTGAAAATTCATATCACATTTCGTGCTACAAAGTTGATTAAACAAAAAGTTGTTTAACTTTTGTTTATTGGACAAATAAGGGATTTCTGTACCGTATGCACTGTGAATTTTATGGGCACACAACTGTACTATATGATATCTAAAACGAGAAACACTTCTGATAGGGGCGGTATCAAATGTATGCTGGTCGCTAGATAGATAAAAACTGGTTCCGTAAACAAAAATGCTGCAACTGAGTGAGCTGTTAAGCTGTGTGATTAATTAGACACTGTCAGTAAATAATTATGCATCTATAGAAGTTTTAAATTTATCTGCTCCCAACGTGATGTTAACCCTTTATGGACTGAATTTTTGTTTTAAATATAAAAAGATTGATGAAACGGAAAGTCAACAATTGTATTCCTATATATTCAGATGAAAAGGAATTTTCCAATTTAAACAATTTTACATTACAGAACATTATATAATTAATATGTACATGCCATCTCATGAAACAAACAAATTATTTGTTAGAATATCTAATAGATGAAAAATGTATAAAACTATATAAAACTTTGTAACATTATCGTGTTGTATAGAAAGTAACAGTATTGGAAATATTAAATCCAATGCTAAACCTTCCAGCGAGACAAAGATAATTTATTTAAATGCGATGAAAAATGTATAAAACTGTATAAAACTATATGAAACTTTGTAACATTATCGTGTTGTATAGTAGTAAATGATGCTGGGGAGTATTGAATTCAATGCTAAAAATTTTGGAGAACCCATTGTTAAATAAAACAATTTCATATTTTTCGTATACAGACGAGTATCCTCTGTATAATATAACGAACAACGTTTCTCGTTAATTCACAATGCTTACAACGAATGAAAATGCTGCAACAAACGCGAGGAATCATAATGGGGAGTTATCCCCATATATAGTTTCATTTAAACTTTAATAACAAAGGTATAACAGATGTTTCATTATATATTTCTGCATTTAACCCTATATGGGCCGAATTTTTGTTTTAAATATAAAAAGATTGATGAAACGGAAAGTCAACAATTATATTCCTACATATGCAGATAGAAAGAAATTTTCCAGTTTAAACAATTTTACATTACAGAACATTATAAAATTAATATATACACATCATCTCATGAAACAAACAAATTATTTGTTAGAATGTCAATAAATTAGCGTGTGACCTGAAAGTTACACGAGCCCACAGAGGGTTAAATTTCTTTTACACACTTCATACTAAGAACCCTTCAAAGTATCCGGCCTTTTTACAAGCTTTGAAGTGATCAATTTCAGCCAGTTATTTAAGAATGCTTTTGACTTTTTTCACGATATAGTAAATCCTATAACGAGATAAGAATTAAAATAAAAATAAAATAGAAAAGGAATGGCATGTATTCTGTAAAAGCATCTTTTAAAGAATAAAAAAGAAGTAAAATCAAACAAAGATTACAACGTACTTTTGAGAAACATAAATTTACAACAAATGTACACATATATCACAAATAATATATTTTCTTGTTTTTACCCATGATTTTTCCAATAACGTTTTCTTTTCTCTAACTTACTTATATACTTAATTCTAAAAATGTACATACATACAGTGGTGGCTAAAAGTAGAAGACCAAAAGGTCGAAGAAAATAAATAAATTAGTTAATAAAAAATAACAATATAAATAAAATTTGTATTCTATGCTAATCAATGAATAGTGTTCTACCATAATGACGATAAAAATCGATAGATAAACAATATTTGCGAACCATAAAATTATGTTTTACATTGTCCTGTCGTCTTAAACTTTTGTTCGCTACTGTATATGTACATATACACACAATACAACGTATAATTAACATTTTCGGTCAGCTGCACGAAGATTTAAGGAAGGAGTGGGAAGGAAGGCATAAAATTAATTGAAAAAGCAAAATTAATTAAGAGTCGCAATCACAATATTACAAATAGTATATACACGGGTTCATAGAGGATTAAACCGATTGATTCGATTAATTTTAGTCGCTGAAGCAGTAAAGTATTTATGTATCAATGAGATACTAGGAACTGTGAGTATGTATGGGATGGAGTACGTCTTTTTGCATACTGCAAGCACATTCTTCACGTAATACGATAGGTGCTGGTATTAGAAGCACTTAGCTTAGTTCTCACAAAAATATAACATGCTCGGAAATTACAAAGTTACAACGCATCGAGCGAGGACATCGATTAATTCTGTAGCTCTCAGGGCCGTATGTGGTTCGTAGCTGTAAGGTTCCAGCAAATAAAACGGAAAAATTACTGTAATCACTCATTATTATAATCTCTTTCATTTGCAATGTAAACGTGAAAATCGTGAAAATCGAACAAAAAGAAAATAATAAATCTGCATGAAAGTAGAGAGGTAGTAATATGTATCATGGCGGTCGATATTACCACCTGCAGCCTTTTATAGAATGAACACGAATATTTTGGTATAAAATGAGTTGTTTCCGTATAATTAGCCAGAGGATTTTGAAGCTAATTTTATAATTAATTATACCTCTTTGAATGATATACGAAGAACAGCAAACGAAAGTTATTACTTCCACTTATTGCCTATACTAAATATGTTAATTGCATTAGTACTGTTTGGTTGCGTAAGGGGACATTAGTTGATGTGTTTTTATTAAGTACTGACATATCATAGTAATTATCACAGCAGAAAAGTGTCTGGTTCATATCAAGATCCTGGTTCATATTCCCACCATTTCTTCTATATTATATGTATAATATAAATTCTGTTACATATATAATTAATGTTACGTAAATGCGAAAACTTTTGCAAAATTTAGCAATTTTCAAGTTAAGATCATGGTATATTTTTTCTACAACTTCAACTTCAACTACATATATTCATTAGTTAATTCAGTGAGTTAATTCATACAGTAGCGGACAAAAGTTTAAGACCAAAGGGTCGAAGAAGATAAATAAATTAGTTAATAAAAAATAACAGGTTAAATAACATTTGTATTCTATGCTAATCAATGAATAGTGTTCTACTATAATGACAATAAAAATCGATAGATAAACAATATTTGCGAACCATAAAATTATATTTTACATTGTCCTGTCGTCTTAAACTTTTGTCCGCTACTGTATATGTACATATACACACAATACAACGTATAATTAACATTTTCAGTCAGCTGTATGCGCAACAAAGATTTAAGGAAGGAGTGGGAAGGAAGGCATAAAATTAATTGAAAAAGCAAAATTAATTAAGAACCGCAAGATTAATAGAACGAGCGATTATCCCGCCCTCGATTATTAATAAATTTAATTACCGGAATTCTGATTAACTGAGTATTCGATTATCGAAATGATGTTGTTGAACTGGTAGAAAAGAAAAGTATGTATGTTAAATACATTTACATATTTATGCTCTGTGCTTTTATTTTTCTTATCGACGGTTTATAAGAAAGAATTCTTCGCTTATAATAATGTAGTCTTTCTAAAGCCAGATTTTTAGTAAAACTTTTTTGTTGAGAAACGTTGTCCGTTATATTATACAGAGGATACTCGTCTGTATATGAAAAATATGAAATTGTTTTATTTAACAATGGGTTCTCCAAAATTTTTAACATTAAATTCAATACTCCCAGGATCATTTACTACTATACAACACGATAATGTTACAAAGTTTCATATAGTTTTATACATTTTTCATCGCATTTAAATAAATTATCTTTGTCTCACTGAAAGGTTTAGCATTGGATTCAATATTTCCAATACTGTTAGTTTCTATACAACACGATAATGTTACAAAGTTTTATATAGTTTTATAGTTTGTTGTTTTTCAACGTGATTAAATAAATTATCTTTGTCTCATTGGAAGGTACAGCGGTTTTCCAGGAACTTTCATCATAGCTTGTGTAAGCTTTATCAAATTCTAGACATTCCTGTCTATTTGCTTTCGAGATATACGGTTTTTTTCCGGAACATTCAACCATGATTCTTCTTTTTACGTAACATTCCACGGACTGCTTCAGTCGATAACTCTGCTAATTCGCGAAAAAACTTCTGATGTTGAAGTTCATATATCTCTCCTTGAATTTATCTTAATTTATCTATAAATGAATTGCTCATAGCTGTACAATAACAATTGTTTTTTCTACCGTTGCCAGATTTATTACAAATTACTTGTCTATGTTTAAATTTATTACAATTTTTTATAACGCAGACGTTATATTCACATAAATCTTTGAAATATAATTAGCAATAAATTTTCACGTTGAATTAGCAGTTTGTTCATTTTCATTAATCATTCTGCTACGAATGTTTAACTGATGTGTAATAAGGTGGTCATTTGTCTTATTTTTTTATTTTTAGGAATCTAATACTTCAAAATATTTCTCGAAGTTCCTTTTTAATTTTTGGACGCACCAATTCTAAGATGCTGTCGAACGTTACAATTTTCATTCGAAAGTATTGTTGAAATTTTTCAGGATACTCTTTTAATTTCGGGTATAAACAATAAAATTCCCCGTTTCTTCTTTTATTTCTGTTAACTCTTTGAGGCGCAGGAATTCAGAAAATAAATAGACCAGATGTTGCACAAAAATTTTGTTGCGTTTTAAATTAAACAAAATTAGTATATTTTTATTAACAAACCACTGACATGGCGAAACTTGTCAACATAAACGAATGTATTTGTAACATTTTTTTATGGCATTACCAACTGTTTTACATAAATAAAAATAGATATAAA
>JAOPTO010000771.1:50276-155442 GCA_033822845.1 Tetrapedia diversipes
CACTTTCCTTGCTGCTCTACTATAATCGTGTACTTAGGCTCGCCAACTTACCAGCTCCCTACTGCATCTGTTCACAGCGCACATGGACAAATGTGTCGATTAATCGGTTAATTTTGGGAATAAACGATAAAATTCTCCATTTCTTCGTCTATCTCTGTTAATGGGATGGATTTACCATTTCTCTGCTTCACTATTAACATGCATCTACTCACCATTCTCCTTACTGCTCAACTATGATCGTGTACTTAGGCTCGCCAACTTACCAGCTCCCTACTGCACATGTTCGCGACGGATATAGGCAAATGTTGGTTAATCGGTTAATTTTGGGAATAAACGATAAAATTCTCTATTTTATCGTCTATTTCTGTTAATGGGATGGATTGACCATTTCTCTGCTTCACTATTAACATGTATCTACTCACTATTCTCCTTACTGCTCAACTATGATCATGTACTTAGGCTCGCCAACTTACCAGCTCCCTACTGCACCTGTTCGCAGCGCACATGGACGAATGTGTCGATTAATCAGGCTTGTCGGATAATCGGGTGCCGTATAATTGGAGTTCTACCGTTTTGAAAGCTATTTATAGTCAGATAATGTAGGCTGAAACGAAATGCTTTGATACTATATTATGTACAGAAGTAGAAGAGATATATTTCTGCAGTTGAAATGTCTCGAACCTGTTTCAATGTTATCCGCAAGCAATGTTGCAACATAAATGAGATCAGACGTGCTATTCGCAGCAATGGAACCATCTTTGTGCGTGTAATGTAATAGGAGGCGTTTTGTCAAACAGAAACATGTATTATCATTAATAGATAAGTCTGGAGTAATTAAGCGATTGAAAAATGGTGAATCCGTCGCTAAATTAAGCAATGATTATGGTATAGGAAAATCTACTGTTGGTGGTATGAAAAAACATATTACAGTTTTAGCATTAGCTTAAAGATAAGATTAAATCTTATAAAAGTATTTGCATTTACGTGATATTAATTATATTGTATGATATTAAAATAAATAAAATTATATAATATACATATATTTGACAAAAAAGTATTTTAAGTAAAAACTGATTAGTTTTCAGTTGATCAGTAGATCAGTAACCCACATCTAGTTCTGCAATATCAAATTCTGTTCGATGTATACCTTATTCCTTAACACGTTCGTCGCCCAGCGTGATTCGTCTAAATTTCTCGTTGGGCTCAAATCCGATTGCATAGAAAACTGGGGTAAAAAAATATAAAAACAGTAAAAGTTTTAACTTTTTTATTTTTATTTTATGTATTTTATATTTATACATATTATACTTCAATATTTATTCCATTGAATTCCTTTAAAAATTCCAATTTAAAATCCTATTTAATTTTAAGAAAAAGAACGTCACCCAAATATGGGTGACGTGGCGACGAACATATTAAATTGAAATAAAAGCGGAACTGAATAAATAATCGATAAAATTTTCTTACTAATTAACGGTGGAAGTTCAAACAATAAGAAAACAACATAGGTTAGGTGTTTTGAATACGCCGATGGAACGAAAGAATGGGCTAAAATTATCTATCGACGAAATCCGCAATCATTTGGGGATTCAGGGTAAGAGACAAAACCTGGCTGTGTAGCTGGTCACAAATATGGGTGACGTGGCGACGAACGTGTTAATATATTTATATTGGAAATAGATATACAAGAAATTCGTAGATATTCGTGAATCTAGCGTTAATAAGCTCGCTCGTTAATTCAGCGTGCAATACTGTGTGCAATCGCATTAACGCGAGAAAAAGTAGATAGACATCCAACAGTGCTCTTTTCTGAAAAGGCAACTTTTGCAAATACTGGAAACCTAACCCAACATAATGTACACTTACTGGTCAAAAGAAAATCCCCGACGGGGTTAAGAATTACGAAAAGTGAAGAAGAATAAAAGAAAATGCCGAACAGCGGTTCTAGTTTCACTTTGTAAGTTACTTGTTTGATATTTTTCTTTTTTTCTTTTGTTTTTTTTAATTAAGGGCTTAACGTCGCATCGACAGCGCGGTCATTAGCGACATAAACCGTTAGTTGTTGGTGCTAAATGTATTCATAAAGTTGTCTATTGCTTTGGATGAAACTGAGGGTATTTTTGGCATTTTCTGTGTTGCTGAAGATTTCTTTTACTGAGTTAGGAACCTTTGCCTGGATTCGTGAGGTTTCGTATTTCTTACAGAAAAATAAAATATGTTCGATGGTTAAGGGATGTTGACACTTGTCGCAGTAAGGTGGGGGTGTTTTTTTCAGAAGGTGTTCTTGTATAATCCTAGAGTGTCCGATCTGGATCCTATTTAGTACGACTTGGTCTCTTCTGTTAGCTGGTCTTCCTATTCCATTTCCAAAGAAGTCGTCTGAGCTATTACTTAATTTATTTCGTTTCTTAGCGTTCCATTCGAGGTTCCAAGTTTGTTTGATTCGAGATGTTAATACTTTTTGATAGTCTCGGCAGGGTATAGGTACTGAGTGGTTCTTTAGAGGCTTTGTCTGCAAATTCATTGCCTCGGATTCCTTGGTGCGAGGGGTTCCATACAAGTATAATTTGGGTGTTGTTATTAACACTTTGCCGTCCGGCCCGTTTGTAACCATTTCTTCGCTTGACGCCGGCAGAACTGATCGTGTTACTTCGCTTGTCAACCAATCCTTTAAACTTCACCTTTCTTAAACTTCATTCCGACATTTAACCAGGCGAAGATTTTCAGCTTCGACTAATGAAACGAGACGAATCGCAAAATTTGATTTTCTTTTTCTTTTTAAATCTTTGCATTCCGCGAATAAATATGAACACTATTGCGTAACAGTACTGTAGAACTGTTGTATAAAAACTAAATAATTGCAAAGATCACATTTTGTATTAACACTTTGCCGTCCGGCCCGTTTGTAACCATTTCTTCGCTTGACGCCGGCAGAACTGATCGTGTTACTTCGCTTGTCAACCAATCCTTTAAACTTCACCTTTCTTAAACTTCATTCCGACATTTAACCAGGCGAAGATTTTCAGCTTCGACTAATGAAACGAGACGAATCGCAAAATTTGATTTTCTTTTTCTTTTTAAATCTTTGCATTCCGCGAATAAATATGAACACTATTGCGTAACAGTACTGTAGAACTGTTGTATAAAAACTAAATAATTGCAAAGATCACATTTTGTATTAACACTTTGCCGTCCGGCCCGTTTGTAACCATTTCTTCGCTTGACGCCGGCAGAACTGATCGTGTTACTTCGCTTGTCGCCGGCTGTTTTTGGGGAGATTGGGAAATGATAAATTTCAAGTTTCACTAATCTCATCGGTAGTTTTCACGAGTTTTCAATTAAAATTCAATTCAAAAAATGTACATATGTAAATAAATGTAAAATTTCTTTGTTTTATGTATTTCTTTATTTACATTTTTCTTTGGTACTTATTTAGTATTTCTCTTTTAAATGATACGAAGCAAAACAATCACCAACATGTAATGCAACTCCACACGACCTGCATATCAAATTTGTTGTTTTTCTTTTCTTGTTTTCGGTGCATACAACGCAACTTCTTCGTTTTCGTTTATTGCTTTCGGAAATGAATACTAACCGGTGACGTATATAACTTATTCCATTTAAGGAAATTAGCAACAAAACCCCACAGATCATCAACGGAATGCAAACGATACTAATGTGCTGTCGTCGGCCACTTCTTTACGCGAAACACCACTGTGGTGTCGCCGGACGGCATAGTGTTAAGGAGTTCCGAATGAAGTTCTAATATATCTCTTACTATGGGATTGTCATCGGGAGGTTGTTGTGTAGCTAATATTGCGGTTTGTGAGCCGCTGTATATAACAACACTTTTATATTGCTCGTTATGGGCAATTTTGAGTGCTTCATGGATGGCGTAGCATTCTCCCGTGAAGATGTTTGAAATTTGACCTATATTGTATTGTTTGATATTTTGTTTCAGGTAAGAGACATGGATTACTGTCAAATCTATGGGAGTTTCTGTAGTTGAAGAAATGCACCACACATTCGGTTACTCATTTTTCTTGCAACAGTATGTACAAGGTACTGCCGTGCTTTCACGTTAGACATTTCAGAAGCTATTAACTAATTTTCTGTTCACGCGCTTTGGTGTATGGATACGGATTTTGATTTCTTTCAAACATAAAAGTCTGCTTGTCTATTTTAACTTCCGGTTGCGTAGGATCTAACATAACTTTGCAATCACTTAGTTGCCAACCCAATATGATTAAAAGGTTTATAATTGGATAATTAGAGATTCGGTTGACCCCAAATTGTTATTTTGAAGCACTCGACACCGACTTGACGTCGACTTGTTCACCTTACCTTGCAACATTACAGCGTTATTTGTAAAATGTCCGTTTAACACTAGAACTACCAAACCAGTCAAAATGACCAGTTGGTGATTATTCATAGAAGCCTTATAAATTCACTGTGGTAAAGCTTCTAAAATTTACTATGATTTTCTAAAAAAGATATGATTAAAGATTTGTTTTCTATGCATTCGATATTTTTTCATGCAATTTTCAATTTGATTTCTTCCATGCAAATAAATACACTTTAATTGTCGGTAGTTCTAGTGTTAAATGAAAGTAAATCTGTTTACCGAACAAGATGTTGAAGTTATCGAACGACCGAGACATTTTTATCGCAAGCGCGCGGTCGGATCTTGTTGTTTTTAACTCTTGAGCAAGATGAATTTTAAAACGATGCAGATTTGGATAACCTTTTCTATGTTTAAGTTGTCGCTTTATTTGTGCAATAAACGTGTTGAGAAACAATTAGCACGTTCGTAATTTAATTATTGCGAACTGACCTTAGACGTTTAGCTGAAAGAGTATTTAGCATTGATCCAGTCTTTTCACACGTTGTGTAATATTCGCCGAAATAATACAGATTCAGCTAATCAATTTACAGAATCTGTTCAGACTTACTGTTTATCATTATCACCAGTATGTGATTTACACGAAGAACATAAATTTCATATCAAGAAATATACAGTTGGTGTAAGCTAGAAAATATTACACTACATTTTCGTGGCTATCGAATAGATGATACAAGTGTCAAATTAATTTCAAACAAAAATTCGGTCCATTGAATATTCGCTGAACCATTTCTGTTTTTTTTTTTTTTTTGTTACGTACTTGCAAGATAAATTTTATGGTCAGCAAGTAATGATTACAAAAAACAATTAAAATTTTCCTGAACGGCTGAAAGTTCTCTAAGAACACCCTGTCTCTGAACACGAAACCCTAATCTGAGACGTTTTTTATTGTTTCCTTTTTTTGAACTTGAAAACCACAGCAGTGAAATATGTTTGAAATACGAGTCTCATAGCGTTCATAATTTTAGTCCATACATCCCTCGATTTATTCGTCCATGTAAACTTCGCAACCGTATGACGCTCTGTGTGCGATTAATTGCTCTTCCGTTTGTGCCTACAGTTTGACGCAAAAATATCGGTAATTGTCCTGATGGGTGCTGATTTATTTGTGAATTCTTTTCCTTTTGTTGTGTTGATATCACCAAAGCAGATAAATTGTAAATTGTTTCTCCTACAAATTATGATTATTTTTTCTTGATTTTCGCAACTGTTAGCAATAATCAGGAAACGCATTTATTTCTGCGGTATTTGTTATCTTTATTTGTAAAAAAAAAAAGAAATTAAAGCTATCTTTAGTATAAAACAGTACATAATATTACATGAAGTGTCCATACTTTTAGGTATTTATATATTTACAAGATGTCGGATATATCCGGTGCTTTAAGCAAAAGAGTTAAAGCTTTTCTCATCACAGATCTGTAAAAGAGCAAAACGGATTCACTGTCGATGCACGAGAGTTGCCCTGCTGTGGGCAAGCAAGCTGTGTCCTCGAAACCTCATATCGAAGTGGTTAACTTTATATTCTAGAACGATATAAGAAACGACGTTGTTTAATAATTCGCAGCGTTGACAACTTAGCAGAGAGCTATCAAATTTTTATTTTTATGAGGTTTACAGAGTAAGGGTCTCACAATCGTTGGAAGGCTATATCCAGTCTTTTTATGAGTTTTGCCCGTGGAACATCGTAAAGAGAGCATTACTAAACAGTATGATTAAGATCCTGTTGTTCGGCGTTATTACTCTACATACGAGATTATTAATAAAGCCAATATACTTGTATCGATTAACCCTAGAACTCCTAAGAGGGGGTTTCCTCGAACCCACAAATTGGAAAACCTTAAATTAGAATCATTTCCCTTTCATAAAAAATTCTCTTAAAATTATTTACTGTTGTATACACATTTAAGTTTGATATTAAGAGGTTCCCGTTGCTATGTGTAAAAAATTAGTAAACATAAGAGAAATATAACTGACTACACGCCATGATGACGGTATGCCATGGTGCGATGGCGATTACGCGAAATGGACCCTCACGCTCTCCTTTTCTCCAAAGAATAAAAATGTAGGATATGAGGGTGAAGGGGAAAAACACACGAGTCATAAACAAAGAGAGTTAACAGTTTATTAAAAGAAAAACACACAAGAAAGTTAATTTATTTGAACACGCAAGAAAAAGAATAAGAATCTGAGCGGCACTGCTTTTCGCGACTCTTCTTCTTATACACGCAAGAAAACGACTGCCGCCAAATTTGCCGGTCGCAACACGTTTAACCAAAACAATTGACGATCTTTGTAATGGCTATTTTACGGAAAAATACAATGTCTTTCCAACGGTTATTCCGTGGAAGAATCCTACAAAAATTACAGAACGAAGAATGAAACTATGTAACTAATTGGGTACTTTAACTGGAAAGACACTACGAACTAAAATACCAAAAGATACAGAACCGACAAGAAAGGGAAAATGTTATGAGTGTATACTGGAGGCTAAAAGCAGACGCATAAAATATAATAGTTTATTAAAACCAATGCGAAGTTGTTACAATTGCAAAAACCATGTTTGCAGAAAACATTCATTTAATACTATACTCTGCCATTCATGTATATCAGAAGAATCAAGTTCAAACTAGCTGCACGTTACTATACTATTTTATAATAGTGTTTAATTTTATAAATATTCATAAATCAATACAAATTGAACGCAAAAATATATATTGTTTTGTTTACAAACTATAGCATATCCTGACGTTGCAAAAAATTTTCCAAAAACAACTTTTTCAAGGATAAATGTATAAAAAGAAGTATGGGTTCGAGGAACCCCCCCATTAGGAGTTCGCGTAACAAATCGAGGCTCAGGAGTTCTAGGGTTAATTGCGACAATAATTTCCCATGTGAAATTCTTATTTGCGAACCGTGGCTTTTTGTTGCTGTTTAACGTAGTAAGGGAAACATTCTTTACTCTTAGTTCTTTCTTGATGGTTCACAAATTTTTCGGTGGTTGGACGTAGACTACCTTCCATAAATATTTGACTGCTTGGTGGAATTTGATTGCAACATTTGTATTGTTGTCGTAACAATAAAAGTATTATTATGGTTGCTGTGTTAAGTATACTTAAATAAAATAATTTACCGACTCTATAAAAGTATTCGAATATATTACATATTAATTAAAAATTATTAAATATTTCCTTGTACCTATACAGAGTGTCTATGAAGATGTACCATTTGAAATAATTTCTTGAAATAGGTTATGTTAAAAAAAAAAAAAAAAATAAGAACCCTTTTGTTTTTATTGGTTTTCGTGTAAAATTTAGTTATGTAATGAAAAATCTCTTTTTTCTGGATTATCTTGAGAGTTATTTTAAGAGTACTTTATATTTTAAATGGAATCCACATTGTAATGATTAATCTTGAATATTATCTGCATTATTAATTATTGTTTGTATATTAATGTATGATATAAAGACAAAATGTTACTAGAACTATTTTATGTGATGATTTATTCCTGAAGCTTAGGGTAGAGGGTCCAGTTTCCGGATATTGAATGAAGTCTCAGAAGTTTTTAAGCAATTTAGAGGTGATATCTATTTATTTTACAGTATTTACTATAAATGGTTAATTATTTCGTACGCAATTCCTAACGAACAAAAGAAATGTTAATTAAAAATACGAAATGAAGTCCTATTTATCGGAACCAAGCTCTTTTTAGTCAACCTTCGACTGTTTCGATTTGTATCACCATAAAGCAACGGAATTATTATTTTATTACTGCCTGAGTCAACGTTCTTCAGCACTTTTTGCAATAAAAATGGCTAAATTATCATATTTAAGATAGTAATATTTTTGAAATTTTAAAAAAAGGTCAACGCGTAAGGCGAAACTTAAATTCTATTTAAATTTTATTTTATTTAATAAGGTACAATGATTAAATTACTTCATACTTATATCGAAATTTTTTAGAAACCAATTTAGTATTCGGAAACTGGGACGGGTGCAGAAACTGAATATTATATTATTATTATTATTTATTATAATCTTTGCCTAAACGGCTTAGGATGGCTTCCGGTTTACAATTTGTCTTTTTACATATTTCATTCTTACTTCTACTTTTACCACTAATTACTAATTTTTATCCCTTATTCAATTATAATATCTTTTTCCCTATCATATAGTTTACAACTTATCGTTTACCTTATAATTTCAATTTATTTTAATTTTTGATTTGTTAACCTACAGTAACTTATTTTCTACTTAATTCTATTATTGCCCATTTCTTTGGTTTTTGTACTTCTTCTATTTTCCCTCCCACCTGATCCTTCTTCCTCCAGTCTTCTAACTCCTTCTAGCACCTCCCCTTTTCTTTGTTCTTCTAATGCTTCTTCAATTTTTCTCTTTCTTTCCTGTTGTATTTGTTTCAGCTTCTCTAGCCCTCTTCCCGTCCCACTAAGAACTTCCCCTACTCCCCTGTCCCCTCTCGTGACCTCACATCTCTCTATTACATGCCATATAGCAGAAACTGAATATTATATAATCTCTAATTATAACATGAACTCACAAGTAACTTTGATTTCTTGTTTGTTACGTTTTCCTGTAACACTTTATAGAAGCTTATGCCCTACAATTTTGGATGAGATGGTCAAGCGCTGTTGCATCTGTTTATTAACCCAATATTTAACAAACGTGATCGCAAAAAAAGAAACGTTTGCCATACTTTTTAAATTAAATTGGCGTAAAATATGTAACCAAAGTTAATCAATCGGTAACGCATCTAAATAGCCAACTAAGTCGAACGTGCTTGATTTCTTCCCCCGTCGAGATCCTTAGTTTCTCGATGTAACAGTCGTTTTAGCGGTAATTAAATAACTAAATAGGCGAAAGAACAATGTTTTCCACTATTTCAGGATAATAAGCCGTCACCCGATCTGATCTGTACGCCCCTGCTTTGTGAATGTTATAATCAAGACGAGGCAACGTCTGGTTTAGCCTTTGTAACTGGCTCTTCTCGCAACTGCATAACAACGTAAGTTGTAGAAACTGTGTGGCATGCTAACACAGCATCAACACGTACACTTCTTGCAGTCCCACCGTTCTCTTAGGCAGCTCAGGTGCTTCTCTTTTGCCGAAATTTTTTTATCAAATTTTTTTCAATCTTCTTTAACATACATACGCTAACAGGAGGTATCATTTCACCATGGTAGATGATAAAAGCTGTTAACAAAATAGTTAGTTATCCAACGGAAGCTTCTCGATTTTCTTTTGTTAACCCTTTGCGCTCGTATGTCTCAGCGTGTGCAAGATCACAAGTTTTACCGTGGAATTTTCATTTTTTTTAAATTATACTCATGAAACGTTACAGCTAAGTGTGCTAATAACGTATTGGAAAAGTTTCGTTTTTGATTGAATGAAAAAATAAATTTCGAGTTGGCGGTAATTCTTCATGGTCATATTAAATTCGAGTGGAAAGGGTTAACGCTAGGTTTGCGGACGTTTCTTGTACACCTATCTCTACGAAAACGCGTCAATTTGATGCAGATCCGTAGAGATACAGTAGCGGTCGAAAGTTTAAGACCAAAGGGTCAAAGAAAATAAATAAATTAATTAATAAAAAATATTAGTATAAGTAAAACTTTTATTCTATACTAATCAATAAATAGTGTTCTACCATGATAACAATAAAAATGAATAGATAAATAATATTTGAAAGCCATAAAATTATGTTTTACGTTGTCCTGTCGTCTTAAACTTTTGTCCGCTACTGTAGGTGTACCACATTGAGAATTTTAACCCTTTGCAGACGAAAACGACGGTTCGAAGCCAAGCATTTCGCGATAGTCGCGATAATCAGCGCACATTTCTGTCCACACGCTAATATCGTTCATAGCACTCCAACGTGTCTAATTCTGGACATATGTACACGCACAGATTTTCTACAAGATGAATAAAATGTTTATTCGTTTATTAACGACATTTATTAAAAATTTAAATTCTCAAATTTTAGGTTCAACGTCCACGGTAATATGCATACGCGAGACACGTACAGTGACTCTAAAACGTATTCGTACAGTGTATTATAAGGAAATTCATCTACTTCTGAAATTCTGATTTCAATGAAACTTTATGTGTGTACAGAGCATGGTGTGTCCTACGTGGAGCAATTTTTTTGGCGGCAAAATATCTTTTAAGGGGGCTGATAACGAATTTCAAAGTTTCAGCGATTTTTCACGCTTCGAATACAAGCTTTTCTGTGTTCTTTTTTTATGGCAGGGCGATAGGGTATTAAAAATTAAACATTTTCTATTCGAAAGGTTTTGCTTCATCAAGTATCATTACAAAGTTATCTTTAAAAAATGAGAGAAAGCTCAGAAACTTCAACATTGGTTTCACCCCTTTAACCGTTTGCGCTCGAGAGGCGCCTGTCAGTCGCCAAATGATAGTCTCACAAATTTTCAGACTTTAATTAGTTTGTTTATTAATCAGACCCGGAGGTTAAATAATCATATGTGTAAATTTTAGTATACCATTTAAATAAACTAAATGAAGTTTAATTTAAGTGAATGTTAGTAAATATTTTGCACTTGAAAATCTTTGAAATTAATACTGTTAAATGGCTAACAGTGGCCTCTCGGGCGCAAAGGGTTAAAATGGCATTTAGATGAAAAGAAGAGATTAATTCATACGTATACTATTACGATCTACATACCTACAAAGTTTTATTAACACTAGATTGCCGGAGTGAGTCAATTTGACTCAATTGTGATTTTGTCAAGTTCAAGTATCATGTGAAAGGAATAGAAGTAAGGGCGTTTGTGCTAAATGTAATAAAAAAAATCTGCGGAAAATGTATTTTAAAAACAGCATATATATGTAAAAATTGTTTTGAACAAACTTTCTTAAAAATAAAGTTTTATTTTTTTTAAACATCAATTTTCATGTTTGAGTTAAATTGGCTCATTTCAGGCAAAATAGGTATTCGCCCAATATCCGGCAATCTAGTGTTAAGTACTTCTATCAGACTCAGAATTTCAAGGTTAAACGAATTTATTTGTGACACAGTGTACGAATACCTTTTGGAGCCACTGTATGAGTCTTTCGGCTCTATCAGTTGTTCTCGCCTAACGCATATATGAGTTTCTCGGCCAAATTTATGCGGCGATAGTCCGCAAAGGGTTAACATATTGCGTACAGCGTTTTGCTCGTCGAACAACTGAGTACAGTGCATACAAGTACCTTTTTCAATTCACATTTATAAATTCTTAACACGTTCCGTGCCACGTGTACCACCGGTGGGTACACGCAGTCATATTTATTTAATGAGCTGAAAACATATATTTTATTACAAATATAATTCTGTCAACTGTATTTCTACCTAAAAAATGAAGCATTGTACAAGATGCAGTATAGAGCAAAACACATAAGTGTATTTGATTGTTATATATACAATAATTAATAATTACATTCAATGGTGCATTTAGTCAAAATATATCAAATGGCCTGAACGACAAGTCGGGCAAAAATTACTTGGCATGGAACGTGTTAAATATTACTATATGTTTTTTGTATATCATGTAACAATAAACGTGGCAAATATAACAAACATAACAAATAGATCAAATTATTTCGAGTCATGGATACGCGGGTTTAAGAAAGTATTAAAACGAGATATCTCGTGACACGTACGCAATGTGTTAATATTTCAAAACTTTGGAAGAAAATAGATTTCAATTTCAGATCTCAGTAGAAGAGCTAAAATAAAAATGAGAACGGCTTTTGTTATTTTCTTAATAAAATTCGAAATGCTTCAAAATGACGTGCCCCGTAAATCTAGTGTTAATCACCTTCTCGCTTTGAACACATAATCGAATGTAATGTTGCATAACAGTTTTATTCTACATTTACTATACGTAACGTAGTTTTTGTTAATCTCAAGATTGAGATATCACAGCGTCACTTTTCAAAGCAGTCACAGTCGATGCAAGCCGAAGAATGTAAAAAAAAAAAATATATATAGAAAAATGTAGAATTTTTAGACTACAATCATTCAGCTTTAGTTTCATCACAAGGCACTTATGTATTATTCTTGTAAAACATAGTTCACTGTCTTGTATCTGTACATTTTCTTGTTTTCACATGAAACGTTTAATAAATCTATCTTTCTCTCGTTTTTAGTTTCAAGAAATACTTTTCGTTGTTAAAATATATAATTGTATGATATGAGGATGACGGGGAAAAACACACGAGTCTTATAAACAAAGAAAGTTAACAGTTTATTCAAAAAACACAAGAAAGTTAATTTATTCGAAAACACGCAAGAAAAAGAACACGTTTACCTAAAACAATCGACTATCGACACGGCTGCGAGCCGTGTCATCGTTATAACGGCTATTTTATGTAAAAATAGTTTTTCCAACGGTCATTCCGTGGAAAAATCCTACACAATTATATGTTATACATACTCAATTCGTAAAAAATTGGCAAAGTTAACATTATTAGACGACTAACTGTCACCTCTCGATTAAAAAATATACGGTTAACCCTTTGACTGTGGCGCGCTATTGGACGAATCCATCAATATGGACGTATGTCAGTCGTTACAACTGGTTGTCCACTGACTAGTGACCAAAACAGTACCCGGAAATTTGATACCATTTTTAGGGTTTAAAAAATAATAATGGCAAAGTAATAATGGCATATTTAGTTGCTATGTTGCATAGGACAATAAATTCTATGTTGAATTAATCAGTAAAACAGTAATAAAGGTGTTATAGTAAAGAAATACAGAGGACGTATATTTACGCCTTTCGTATATATTGACAGATACGTGGGGACGTATATTTATGGCTTTCGTATATATTGATAGACTTGTGAAAACGTATATATACGTCTTTAGCACTCAAAGGGTTGATATTCGTGCTTAAAAATTTGTACAGTTAACATTATTAGACGACTAACTGTCATCTCTCGATTAAAAAATATACGATTAATATATTATATATCTGTAACGTGCTTTACTATCTCACGGGTCGAACAAAACTGAAACGCAAGAGTCACGCCGTATGAAAGTCACAGTTGGTCGCATTATTCGTCACAGTCTCGATTCTACGAACTATAAACAGTTGACGTTCTACGAATCATAAACAATCGACAGGCGATATCGTTGCTCTCCAACATAAACGTTAACTCGCATCCTCACTGCATCGGCATTTATTATTTGTCATTGATCGCCATTCTTGACAACCTTACCGATTGCTTTTGCCAGTATTTGCGGTACGTGTCCATTGTGTTGGCATCATCGTGAACATCTACCATAAACAAAATTTTCAGGGACAATGAGATGACAATTTGTCGCTATATGGATTAATATGTAAAAGTAATACATTTTATTTGAAATACACTTATATTGGTGATACAGGCATATTTTTGAAACAGCATTTTAGTTGCACAAGATAAATAAATATATAAATGAAACAAAATATCAGACAACTGATTGCGATCAACATTCACTGGCTGGGGTGCCGCAAAGATCAACGCCTGCTTCTTAACCCTTTGACTGCTAAAGGCGTATATACAGGGTGTTCGGACAGCCCTGGGCTTAAATTGAAAAAGTAACTCCCTGAGACATTCTAAGACGAAAATCAAGAGTAACGATTTTGCGTTTGAGGCTTTGTTTGCGAGTTATAACTAGTTAAAGATATCGTTTAATCCGGACCGTTCGACGCTTGAGAACGGGTAACCGAGGCAACTCGGTCGGTAACGTCGCTGAGTCCACAGTGATGCTCAAGAGTCGAACGGTCCGGATTAAACGATATCTTTAACTAGTTATAACTCGCAAACAAAGCCTCAAACGCAAAATCGTTACTCCTGATTTTCGTCTTAGAATGTCTCAGGGAGTTACTCTTTCAATTTAAGCCCAGGGCTGTCCGAACACCCTGTATATACGCCCTCACAAATCCATCATTATATACGAAAGGCGTAAATATACGCCCTCTGTATTTTGTTACTATAACACCTTTATTACTGTTTTACCGATTAATTCAACATGGAATTTATTGTCCTATGCAACCTAGCAATTAAATATGCTATTATTATTTGCCATTATTATTTTTTAAACCGTAAGAATGGTATCAAATTTCCGGGTACTGTTTTGGTCACTAGTCAGTGGACAAGTCACAGCGACTGACAAGCGAAAAACTCGCCGTCCATATTGATGAATTCGTCCAACAGCGCTCCGCAGTCAAAGGGTTAAATTCAAATGACGAGTCAGAGTCTTCCACCGTAACTTCGCCCAAGTAAGCAGATGACGAGTCTCACTCGTGAAATGTACCCAAAGGGTTAATATACTGCTTTTTGAATCACATAAATATTGTTTCTTGTTTGGTTTTTCTCATGAGCATTTTCCCAAACCCCAGTAAAACCGTGAAATTCAGTTATTCTCGCATAGGCACCCCTTTTTTGCCTGGCACTAAAAAGTGTTAAAGCCCGTTGAAGGTGTTTCGTGTTCCTCCCGTTTCTTCTAGCTTTACGTTTCAAATTCAGCCAACAATAACCAAACGCTTCGTCTGTCTGAAGACTTACATTCTCTTTCCCCCATTGGAATGGGGTGGCAGAGCGTAGACAAAAGGAGAGCGGCTTCCGGCTGTACACACATGTATACACGGCTGTAACGAATGTCACGTGCTTTCTCTCAGCCGCTCGTTGTCAGTGCCTTCACTCGCGTGCGCGACGACTTTCGCGGCCCCTCGGGGATTCGCGAATTACGGGTTAAGAACCGCTTGCGTATGCGATTATACGGATGATTCTGCAGAAAAACTTTAAAGTAGATACCTGTGTCTCATCCTCATTCGCCTGCTTTTCCTTTCTTCCGTCCGTATCAAACGGTATACAACACGGGACGAGCGATTCTGTTTTTAGCATAGGGGAAGTTCCCCCCCCCCCCCCCCCCCCCCACTGGCGGACGGTTAAGGTTTTCTTTGGATAAACAGACAAATGTGAGACTGAATAGTATTTGTTGTTTATTTCACCCTGGATAACTAAACATTCGTCTAATAGACTGCCGACCCAAATATGGGTGACGTGGCGACGAACGTGTTAATTCGTAATCTATGAGTCGAATGATTAGTTACAGAGTAATACTAATTTAAGTTTAGTTATCTGGGATTAAAGCATTTAACACTAGATTGGGTATATACCTAGTTTGCCTGAAACGAGTCAATTTGACTGAAACGTGAAAATTGAAGTTTCTAAAAAAAGTAAAACTTTATTTTTAAGAAAGTTTGTTCAGAACAATTTTTGCATATATATGCAGCATTTTAAAATACATTTTCCGCAGATTTTTTTATCACGTTTAGCACAAACGCCCTTACTTCTATTCCTTTCAATATTCCTTTGACAAAATCCCAAGTCAGTCAAATTCACTCACTCCGGCAATCTAGTGTTAATCACCGTGAGGTGTTTTGGAAAATTATAACACGTAAGAGGAACGACATCGAAAACGTTGATTATTTATTGTACAAAAAGCTTGATCGTTGTTCGTGATTCGTTCAGCTCAGTGTTCGGATCTGCGACCAAGTAGATCCAGGTTTAAGCATTTCCACGTGGAAAGTTGTTTCACGTGTCGCGTTTTTGGGAACCTACGCGTGGAAGTATTACCGGGGGCGGCCTACGCCGTTCTCCAGAAACTTGTCCACCCACCTTCGACCTCGCCTCTTTGCATTCGCTACACCAACGGCTCCGTTGGTGTCGCCAATTGAAACCTGTGCCCAACACGGAACGTTTCTGACAGTGTTATCCGGTTATCCCTATATTGTCTCCATCGCGGTATATTTCACGAACCAGTGTGCTTTGGAAATTCACAAAAATTAGCGGTCGCTTGTTAAACTCGCGGAACAGAAAACGAGCGGTTTCGACTAATTTTGTGCATGGTGTATCGTGTTAATTAATAAGTAATGAAATATTAACCCGACAAAGTGTGCTTAAAGTTAGTGCAACGATTCGAAAGAGGTACTTCATCCTTTCGATTGTATTCACACGTTTCCAGTTCGATGCGCGTCGAAATTACCACGTGTAGGTCGTTAAACAAGCCAAAACGGAAACGTTAGCCTTTTAGAGAGCAGCAAGTACAGTGAAATTCTCAGGTTTACGATTACAGCCTTTGCTCGACCGCGAACGCGCTCGTGGCGTGTTTTCACCGTGATTTAAGGAGTTGATCAGTATGCAAATTCTGAGAAGGCATCTTCTCGCGCGTATAACACATCGGAAATTTTAATTCTGCAATTACTTTCGCTGCATAAAAATACCATTGTAAAAACGGCCAAAAGATTTTCGTGCATTAGGCGTGATAACACGGTGAAACAGGAAGACTTGCGGCAGTGTTGAAAAGAGCTGGTCGAACGGTTCGTTTGAAACAAAGTCGGTTCTACCATAAATGGCGATTACTGCTGTGACGAGCTGCTTGGGGCCCCCGCCTTTACCACCCGGCAAACGATTTCTGCAGAAGTCCTCGAAGAAGTTATCCTCGACTTATAGGAGCTTTCGCGACCCAGCCGTCGAAGCCTGGATCCCAAACAGCGTCCTCGAGATGTCGAAAACGAAATTTCGTCCGCGGGAGCGCAGCCCGGTGATCTGCGCGACGGTTAACGGGAATTTGTTCAGAAGCTGCTCCGAGGGCAATTTGAGCGCACGCAAAACGAGCACAATATTATCTGCTACTCCCCTTGATAAGTGCATCCAGGCGATTTATGGCAGCTGGAAGAATCTCATGCACCGTAAGTGTACAGTGCGCACATAGTGTTTAATAATTTTCAAAATTAAACGTTGCGCACTTCGAGCGGTAACTTAGACACTCGAATATTTGAGGTTGATGCAGGTACAGTGCAAGAAATGATTGATGTTTAACACTATTCTTACCACAACTCTGCGGGTTTTGCGCTGTAGAGGTGACTGTTAGTCACCAAATGATAGTTTTGCAAATTTTCAGATTTCAGTTAGTTTATTAATTAGTCAGACTTAGAGGTTAAACAGTCATGTATGAAAAATTTAGTATAGCACTTAACACTATTCCTACCACAACTCTGCGGGTTTTGTGCTCTAGAGGTGACTGTTAATCACCAAATGATAGTTTCGCAAATTTTCAGATTTCAGTTAGTTTATTAATTAGTCAGACTTAGAGGTTAAACAGTCATGTATGAAAAATTTAGTATAGCACTTAACACTATTCCTACCACAACTCTGCGGGTTTTGCGCTCTAGAGGTGACTGTTAGTCACCAAATGATAGTTTCGCAAATCTTCAGATTTCAGTTAGTTTATTAATTAGCCAGACTCAGAGGTTAAACAGTCATATATGAAAAATTTAGTATAGCACTTAACACTATTCCTACCACAACCGGTCAAATGACCGTTTTTAAAATTTCAATTAGAATTTCATAGATACAACGTAATTGAATCGCCTTTAAACTTTAGACTTTTTCTCAAATATACGTATAATACATTTTTCAATGTTCACTTCTTTCTTCATTGTTTATTTTCTGAGAAAAATTTGTAGTCTGTCTTACGTGGAAATGTCGCGGTAGAAATAGGTATACGTGAAGTGTCGGTAGGAATAGTGTTAACCGTTTGCGGACGGAGCAGTAAAGAAAATAGTTACGTCACGCATTTGTGTTATAAAAACTAAGCTGTATTTAAATAAGTTTTTCATAAAATCTAACAAAATCATAAACAAACAAATTTAGGCCAACTTGACTTCTTAGGCTAGTATACCCATGCGTATCTTATACGTGTCGTTTACGACAGACAAACGCCAGTCGCAGCGCGAGAATTGGGCGGATATGTCCGACACTCGTCCGCAAAGGGTTAAAGTAGAATTTTCCTATATGTATTACAAAACGTGACGACCGTCGTTCCAAATAACGTCTCAAATATTGCCCAAGTGCTCAAAGAGATTTATGTATTCTAGTAGTAGGTTAGGTTACCGGGTTCTCGTTTTTGATCTTTCATGTTTGTTTTTATGTTGTTTTATGATAAAATAATAACTAGAATAGGGCAGAATAAGGAGAGAAGAATAGGGTAAATGGGTAGGTCAGGTTAAGGTTAGATATTGCTAAATAATAAGAAAGTGTAACCGGAAGCCATCTAAAACCGAAAGGTGCTGTTCACAGTCAAACTATTTCTGCCACGCGCTTGCATTTTCCCCGTCATATATTCTTTCAAATATTTGCTTTCTTTCTTTCTAATTGTCAACTTTTCTGATTCGATGCATTCGGTCACGACCATCCAAAATTCTTCAGTCACTCAGTTTTCTCAAATGCTCATCTTTCACGCCTTAGAAACTCTCGAGTCCAAACGTACTCGGGCAGTTACTTTATTCGTCATAAAATCAGTTTTAAACGAAAGTGCAATATACCATACTGATCTTTTAACACTTTGCCGTCCGGCGACACCACAGTGGTGTTGTTCGCAAAGTATCGCTCGACGACCGGCGACGCCACAGTGGTGTTTCGCGTAAAGAAGTGGCCGGCGACAGCACATTAGTATCGTTCGCATTTCGTTGATGATCTGTGGGATTTTGTTGCTAATTTCCTTAAATGGAATAAGTTATATACGTCACCGGTTAGTATTCATTTCCGAAAGCAATAAACGAAAACGAAGAAGTTGCGTTGTATGTACCAAAAACAAGAAAAGAAAAACAACAAATTTGATATGCAGGTCGTGCGGAGTTGCATTACATGTTGGTGATTGTTTTGCTTCGTATCATTTAAAAGAGAAATACTAAATAAGTACCAAAGAAAATGTAAATAAAGAAATATATCAAACAAAGAAATTTTACATTTATTTACATATGTACATTTTTTGAATTGAATTTTGATTGAAAACTCGTGAGAACTACCGATGAGATTAGTAAAACTTGAAATTTATCATTTCCCAATCTCCCCAAAAACAGCCGGCGACAAGCGAAGTAACACGATCAGTTCTGTCGGCGTCAAGCGAAGAAATGGTTACAAACGGGCCGGACGGCAAAGTGTTAATACAAAATGTGATCTTTGCAATTATTTAGTTTTTATACAACAGTTCTACAGTACTGTTACGCAATAGTGTTCATATTTATTCGCGGAATGCAAAGATTTAAAAAGAAAAAGAAAATCAAATTTTGCGATTCGTCTCGTTTCATTAGTCGAAGCTGAAAATCTTCGCCTGGTTAAATGTCGGAATGAAGTTTAAGAGAGGTGAAGTTTAAAGGATTGGTTGAATGCTATGCCGCTATTCCACTTTTTATGATACAGTGATGAATGAAATATCGATGAATGAAACGCGTTGGTTGCTACCTATGTAAATGCAAATGTTCGTACTTGTAATACCTGTCACGTGATCAACGACTTATGGATAAATGTTGCGATGTCACGTCAGATATGAATAACAGAGCACGACAAGAAAGTAATGCGACCAGTGAGAGTGAAACGTAAGAATGCATGTAACTGAAACTTTTTTTATTTATTTCCTTTAAAATAATCTCCGATGAAATTCATACGATTTCAACGATCGCATGGTTGATTAAAAGATTTAAAAAATCCTCTTAATTTTCTTCCATTTCATTCTTTTGAATATCAAGCACACATTGAACACCCAACCATCAAAATGAGACAACACAAACGATAATTGAACAAAGACAGCTGCAAGTGGAAGCTTGCTTGCTGCATAGCTGAGGTTGAAATGATGATGTACTAAGGTGTCCATGTGAGTCTGTCTCGTTGTCCAATGGCACAGTTCAACTTGAGAGACCCAAGAAAAAGATTCCTTACAACAGACATACATGAGGTCAAACTTCGTCTTCTACCCCAAGATTCAAATGACGTTGCAAGGGGGAAACGAAGTATAAGCGAAATAAGTCAAAACCGAATTAGGACAGTACACATAGTTGAGGGTGTAGGATTATTTATTGGCCGACGGGTTTTATACATAAATTACTGTAGAGGTGCCGAATTTGCCATAGCGTGAGAGAATGCATGAGAGTGAGGGTGAGTGTGTGTATGAGGCGTTCGTCGCTTGTTCGTCGCGAATGTTCGGTCCTGGCGGGTAGCGCAGGTGCGTGCAAAGGAGCCTTCTCGAATGTTCGATGGCGGTTTACTCTAATGGGTAGAAAGAACGCCTTCTCGAACATTTGATGATGGCAAACCCCCACCACCTGTGCTAATGCATATAAAAAGAGATGCATGCCCGCCGGGCGACATTCGTTAGAGATTCGTTAGACATTCGTTATGGAGATTCATTAGGCGACATTCGACGACGCGATTAAGTGTAATTTATCAGATTAATATAAGCCTGCGTGTACTTGTCCTACATTACTGTCAGGATTCTCTCTGAGACCTCTCTGTAAGCTGATACAACGATGACGATTGATACTACGACTTCTATAACGAACGATTAAGACCCGATACCTCTCGGGAGGCTTCCTATTTATTTGCCTCTAGCCTGATAGGCGGTCCCTGTCTTTGCCAATCAAGATCTTAAAAAAAAATGCTCGCCTTCGATATCCACACTCTGTGCAAACCTCGGTGATCAGATTTACGGCAGCGACCCTTTATTCTTACAAACGCAGGCGTTGTTCCATCGGAACGTTAATATAAGTTTTAATATAAGTTATCATTGTAAGCTAAATTACGAGTCTAAAAAAGAATCGGTAGACCTGACCGAATCCCGTTACAATAACGTTACCGTTCAGGTAACCAACTAGCCCCCTCCCTTATGTAGTGCAAGTTGGGCTAGTGGAAGGCCGAAATGGACACTCTCACTTGAAACATAAAGTAATACGGACGGAGAACACCGAGGATTTTTTTCTACCTCACCCTTTTGAACTTGCTGTACGAACGTACGGTAGTACAGCGTGTACGCGTCGCATTCGTGAATACCGAAATTAAGCGAACGCGATTAACCCTTTTAGTACCGAACGACGATATATCGTTGCGTATGCCATGGCGCCTAACTATTTGCATCGCGACAGAGCTCTATCTCAAAATAAATTTATAAAACGTTATCAATGTTTCAATTTTTTCTTTTATTCCGCAATATGCTTGTTGTTGAATTTTGTAAATATCATTCCTACTTTCGTTTTTATGAACTTTTTCCCATACCTTAGCAAATTCGTTAAATTTGCTCGGTACTAAAAGGGTTAAGCACAGTTTTTCCAGGCGTTGTTTAACCCTTTGCACTCGGCTGTCCCCTCCCATAGGACATCGTAATCCTATGATAGTTTGCTATATGATAGTTTCGCAAATGTTCAGACTTTAGTTCAGACCCGGACGTTAAATAGTCATACATGTAAATTTTAATATACGACTTAACACTTTGTCGGCCGCACGTTTATCGAATCACGCAGGTTCTATTGCTCATCAACGGTGATATTTACGCAATCGTTCGTAACATAAGTAGTTGCAATACAGTTATTATCAAAGAAGGCGTTAAGATAACTGTTACACCATTTTTATTGCATAGTCTTATATTTTTAAAATTATACAAACATCGAAATAAAGCATCATCGCTGGCGGAAAGAAGTCACGCGTACGCGACAGTGGCCGACAAAGTGTTAACTAAACTAAATGAAGTTTAATATACGTGAATCATAGTAAATATTTCGAATTTGAAAACTTTTGAAGTTAGTTTCGTTAAACGACTAACGGTCACCTCTCGAGTGCAAAGGGTTAAAGCGATGCCGAAAAGAAAACTCGGCGACACATTGATGTGGCATCCGCGGGCCGCCTAAAGAAAGGAATGGCAATCGGCATTTGTTACTAATTTCCGTTGCTCCCTCCTATGCAAATGCCTTATTGATCCGTAAGTTGCCTACAATGGCAACGAACTGACCTACCAGCGATGACACTGAAACCAATGCTACTGTCAACTCAGGTGCCCCTTTTTCGCAGAAACAAACGTTATCGAGAGGGTCATCTCGAGATTTGGAACTTTTTATGTCCACTCTTTCCAATTTAGGCATTCTTGCATAAGAAAAATGCAACGAACCAAAGGGAAAATCGATAAATGAAGACGACTCCCGGTTTTGTCGCCCGAGGGTTACATACTGCCGCACAAGTAGCCCTCTCCAGAGAAGCAGAGGGTCTCTGCTGTTATATCACGGTGGCCCTACGACCACTCTTGATCCCCGTAGCACCCTTCTGCGCCATGGCCGACGTCTTCGGTAGCCTACCCTTTGGGATTAGCGATGGAATTTCCACAACCAGACGGTTTGTTGAAATTCCCCTGCCTTGCCGTGTCATAGATGGCCCAGTTGCATCCTTCTTTGCTGGGAAAGTGCCGTTGGTTCCGCAGAAACATCATCCTATCTGGTTCTGCCCTTTCGTGGCCGACACGATGGCTACAGAGGTTCCCTCATTTGATTGGGAAGACGGCCGCCCTTTTCTGGAGTTTCTTCATAGTCCTGGATATTTATTTGACTTATGCCTACATATTTCAGAAGGCCCATGCAATACAGTTGAACTATTGTATCATAGTGGATGTAATTGATAAGAAATAATATTTCCAGTCCTTCTTTTTCACGATAACATTTATGTTTGATTTGGCGACCTTTCTGCCTTCGCCACTAGGAGGGATCCAACCAACTACCTTTCTCGCAAGTACTTGAGTCCAACACTGTTCTTATACAGGTGCCCCTTGACTTTCGCACACAATTGGTTCTTGAAAGCGTGCGCAAACGTTGAATGTTCAAGAGTAGAGGGATGTAAAAAAATATGCATCAAAAACTGTGTTTTAAAATATCGATCGGAACAATTCAACTCCAATCGTTAGACATTTAATCCAACCTTCAAAAATTTGCGAAACTATTATTTGGTGATTAACAGTCGCCCTTCAAACGTAAAGGGTTAAGGATTCACTGATCTAAAGAGTGGGGATCGTGACTGGCATGTAAACTCAGAAAGCTACTGATCTTGGGAAATCAAACTGTTTAATGTCTATCTCGCGATAAGCGTTTTCACAAGAAATCGTAACGAAGAGAAGCGACAAAATAAAAACGTAGGAAGTGGGTAATTTCTGAAATTTTTCTTCTCTACAAACAGAGAACGCTGGAAATCAGGCCTGATATACTACTTTATCGCCTGATAAAATGGTCGTGATATTAATGGCTTCGCGTAGATATCTTGTCCCTGTTTACAGAGCTTTTACCGTGGATGGATCAATATTCTCGTTTAATAGGGTACGATTTTATGTAGAGCATAAAAATCATGCGTTTTTCTCCTGGACTAAAGTTAGCCGCTTGAATTCGAAATTAATGACAAATTCGTGTAATCGTCATTCATCTCAATCTAGAAAAGCCAAGTAATGAGATTTTGCGGTTGTTAATCATATTTAATCAAAGGTTCTTTTATTTTATACAAAGTTTTGTTAGATAATGTGCTCTGAGTCTTCGTTTGTTCAAATACTTGTTTAATATTATTCAGTTTAGCTATGCTTTAGTTATTTTGTATAATTACAATTATCAGTATTATGTTCAAAATCATTTAGCAATTCACCTCTCTGAAATTGAAACAAAACCACCTCTTATGGTTTGAATTACGGTTTTCGATACACCCTGTATAATCCTACGAACCGTAGAAAATGGCATGTCATAAGAAAGAGTGATAAATTTATCCTTTTTACATAGAATAATTAACCAATATTATTGAAGGTCAGCAATTATTATTGCTTCACGTATTATAGATTTATCGTTTAAACATTTTTATCATTTACCATATCGTTTTACTGAAAATTATAACACAGTATCTATGTTCATATTAATTTTCCAAAATGGATCGTCACAATTTTGATTTTGATTTTACAGACATTTTATTTACAATTTACTTAAAATTCGACATGTTTCCGGAAACAAAAAATGAACAGAAAATGAAAAAGATGCATTGAAAAAAGAAAGAAAAAAAAGTTTGTAAAATACTCACTGATTTGAACTTCAGTCCGCGGCGTACAAATCCTTGTACGTTCCTGGTAAACCATTTTATTAATTGATAAACACTTTGAATAGAATTATACTTATTGGAATAATAAAACTTTAATCATAATTATCTCGAAAAATATTGAGTGTTTGCCCCCATAGTGCTATATTTTCGTGAACAGAATGACTAGATCTACAAGTGTGCAAGGATTCAACTGAATCGGTGACTCGAAGGGCTTGCACTCTTCTTGTAAGCTCTGGAATTTAAAATTCTGCATGATGTATACCTATTTCTTAATTATATGTATATTACAAATAAGATATACAAGAAACGTTTGTAAATCTAGTGTTAAGTAGTACACTTTTCGTACTTATAAATCAACTTGTACAAAAAAGATGTTAGGGACCTATTAACCTTTAGCACTCCGTTGGCTCCGTTGCGGAGACATTCTCATATTTAACCCTTTGACTGCGGAGTGCTCTTGGACGAATCCATCAATATGGACCGGCGAGTTTTTCGCTTGTCAGTTGCTGTGACTTGTCCACTGACTAGTGACCAAAACAGTACCCGGAAATTTGATACCATTCTTAGGGTTTAAAAAATAATAATGGCAAATAATAATAGCATATTTAATTGCTAGGTTGCATAGGACAATAAATTCCATGTTGAATTAATCGGTAAAACAGTAATAAAGGTGTTATAGTAACAAAATACAGAGGGCGTATATATACGGCTTTCGTATATATTGATGGACTTATGAAGGCGTATATATACGCCTTTAGCAGTCAAAGGGTTAATATGATCACATTTCAGATGCTTTGTCATTAAGTTATTTTTCGACCTACTTTTATAGTTAAAGATGTGGATGAATATTACGTTGAGAATGTAACATTGAGCAACGGCGAAGACGTATTTTCTACGAAGAAATTAAAATTGTCTGAAAAAGCGACTGTTCCCTATAAAAAAAAGAAACGCACAGAGCGCTAAGGGTTAACCTCTTAACCTACGATTTACATTCGAGAATTTTGGGCCGAAAACATAAACAAGCTCGCGCAGCCTTAGAGCCATTCGCACGACTTGTATCACACCATTGCAGATTATTAATTTTGTATTACTAATTTTTGTATAAATAAACTTGTTGTAGTACTTGCATCTGCCACAATTATTACATCAGATTCTAATTACTTATCAAATATTTCACAAATATTTATAACTTTAGGAGGGCACCGTCGCTAATATTTATATTTGATCCGATCATCGTACGCGGGCTATGCCCGTCATTGTAGGTTAAGGGGTTAAAAGGAAAGGTGAATTTTGTAAGATTTTATAGGTAGGATGATAAAATTTATTCAGCATTGCATTAGTTACTAGAACCAGTCCCAGTACTAATTCGCATTTGTACGTTTAGCTCGCTTCGCATTGTGCACTTGTTGATAGTGGCAATCGTGTTGATAAAGTAATATCTGTTCTTATTCCAGACCAGTGCTCCACATTCCTTAGTATGTCTTGACCTGCTTTAATTATGCGTGCTCGATGTAGAACGCCGCCGTTTATAGCTCTCGATACCTGTTACTCCCACAGAATCACAGGTTTTGTAATACTCCTCTGGAGCAATTAAGATGCTTTGCCGCGTATATTCTATGCGCTGTAACTTTTTTTTAATATTCATAGAAACACTTCATTCATAATACGAGTGGAACTTGATTCAAGTGTTGTATATACGTAGGTTGGACTCGTAGGCAGGTCGTTGATATCTGGTGCATGTTAATTTTTATTCCGGCGTTTAGAGACGAAATGTTATGACAACTAAAATAATTGAAGCTTTTTGGAAAATGTATTATTTCGAAAATAATGGAATTTTGCAAAAACGAAGTTGATAGCTGTATAAAAGCTATTTTAGAAGTTGGTAAAAGTACAAGTGAATTAATGAATGGATAATTGAATATGATTATAATATGTGAACTATGTATTATTCGTTTGAAAACAAAACTGTTTACTTCTCATCGATCCAATAATGAGGATAAATTATATTAATATTGGAACTAGCAGAGCAGTCAAACTGACCAATTGGTGATTATTCATAACACCCTTATAAATTCACTGTGTTAAAGCTTTCAAAATTTACTATGACTTTCTGCAGAAGGTATAAATTAAAAGATTTGTTTTCTATGTATTCAATATCTTTTCATGTAATTTTCAATTTCATCTCTTCCATGCAAATAATCACACTATAATTGTTAATAGTTCTAGTGTTAATCAGACAATTTTTTTTTTTAGTAACATTAATCGATGTTGTTTTTTTCTTCGATTTAATATTTGAATATTTTTATTAACTTTACCATCATTCCCCTATGGAATCAAACAGATGTTCGTATTTTGAATAGTTCGAGAAATAACAGTCTTTGTATCTATACTTAAAAATGACGCACCGAGCAACAGTTATTAACAGCTATTTTCGGGATCGTTTTAACCCCTACTTTCAGATATCTAATTTCGACCATCTCTGTTTGACATATTACACCTGTTTTGCATACACCTTATGTCTTAAGCTATCTTTATCTTTGTTGAACTAATTAAGATTCAATTCTTGGAAATGAAATGCTTTTTAGCCTGCAGAGAATTTTAAAGCTAGCTACAACATTTTTTTTCCTGGTAAGTAATAAACTAAATTACATGACAAACTGAAAATTTCGCAAAAAAAGTTTGCAGGGAGAGGAACAAGTGAAAATCGGAGGGTGTAAGGTCTGGGAATACGCCCCACGCTGGCCTGAACGGAAAGTGTTTAAAAAAATGTCCGGCAGGGAACGTGTTAAACGAAATTATCGGACAGAACTTTTCGATAGTCCTAATATATTAAACCTAAGCGAATATATTCAAATTAGACATGGTGTTGTACACTATTTAATTTTATGCGAATATATTCGTAATAGACACGGTGTTATAGATGAACAATAACTACTTTAATAAAGTGTGAATTGTACATAAATTATTATACATATCTATTAATATACAGTGGCTCCAAAAAGTATTCGTACATCGTATTATAAGAAAATTCATCTACTTCTGAAATTCTGATTTCAATGAAACTTTACGTGTGTACAGAGCATGGTGTATACTGCATGGAGCAATTTTTTTGGCGGCAAAATACCTTTTAAGGGGGCTGTAACAAATTTCAAAGTTTTAACGATTCTTTACGCTTTGAATACAAGCTTTTCTGAGTTCTTTTTTTATGGCAGGGCGATAGGGTATTAAAAATTAAGCATTTTCTATTTGAAAGGTTTTGCTTCATCAAGTACCATTACAAAGTTATCTTTAAAAAATGGGAGAAAACTCAGAAACTTCAACGCTGGTTTCACCCCTTTAAAATGGCATTTAGATGAAAAGAAGAGATTAATTCATACGTATACTATTACGATCTACATACCCACAAAGTTTTATTAAATACTTTTATCAGACTCAGAATTTCAGGATTAAACGAATTTATTTGTGACATAGTGTACGAATACTTTTTGGAGCCACTATAGGTTATTCTTAGTGAAAAATAACTACACTTCTCTTGGGTTTACTTCCAGACTGCTCATACTCTATTAAACACAAAACACATAAGAATCATCACGATAACAGCTGATGGCACTCGCGAATATAAATGTGTCACACAACAATAGACTATTTAACTTTATGCGAATATATTTGAATTAAACACGGTGTTATACACTATTTAACTTTATGCAAGTATATTTGAATTAAACATGGTGTTATACACTATTTAATTTTATGCGAATATATTTGAATTAAACATGGTGTTTAAACACTATTTAACTTTATGCGAATATATTCGTCTCATGCATTTTGTAATACATATGTTGACGACGAATATATCCGTCATAGTCACTTAAGAGGTTAACCCTTTGCGGACGAGTGTCGGATATATCCGTCCAACTCTCGCGCTGCGGCTGGCGTTTGTCTGTCGTAAACGACACGTATAAGGTACGCATGGGTATACTAGCCTAAAAAGTCAAGTTGGCCTAAATTTGTTTGTTTATGATTTTGTTAGATTTTATGAAAAACCTATTTAAATACAGCTTTAGTTTTTATAACACAAACGCGCGACGTGACTGTTTTCTTTACTGCTCCGTCCGCAAAGGGTTAAAGCTCTCCGTGTATAATATTGTCGACGGCAAGGTATGTTATGGCAAATAATGGAGCAACGAACGGATGTTGTGTGTTTGCAGTTGGCGGCATGAACCGGCCGTCCAAAGCTGTGACTCAAGCGAAGAAAGTGGCACCACCAGCTGTGCCCGATGTATTTCGACATTCTGGCTCCTCTTTTGGCTCCGCTGGATATGCAAGCAGCGAAGATAGCTGCTTCCTGCCCGGAAGTGGATCAGGCGGAACAACGGACGAAGGTTCTTATGGAGTGCCATCTGGAAAAAGTCCGGGTCCTATTTTTACCCATTCCAGCTTCGCCTTCCCGCCGGTTGTCGGCAAATATGCTCATGCCGAAGACCAAGGTACGATGCTGATCAAATTACCTTCTTACGTGTTCGCGGTTAAAGTGTTTGCAGTGGCTCACGAAAGTGGTTCGAATGCTGCCTGATAAAATTTCATAGGCTAAACGTATACGTTACGCTTATCTTTTCATGGTAATATTGTAACAGCAACAAGGTAGAGGTATCAAGATTATGCCTGCAAAATCTAAGCCTTCGGCTACTGCAGCTCGCAGAACCGTGTCGAAGTTATTTCTGACTCTCACAGATATTACAAGACGTTATAAGAAACTAGCTGTTGCACGTGTGGAAGTACTTCGATTTCAATTTTAACTATTTTCAAGAGATGTCCAATTTTCCAAGCGCTTGACTAATGAATTTTAACCAGGAAGTTAAATACTTACTAATGTTTATAGTGCTTACTTCAAAATTGGCGGATTTTTAAACAGACTTTCATCCCTTGTTTTACTCCTTTGGGGATTGATTTTCCAAAAACGTTGAAACACGTATTTTTTTAATTCTAGCTAAAATGTTAAATACCAATTTTCATAGTGCTTGCTTCAAAATTGACGGATTTTTAAACAGATTTTCATCCCTTATTTTACCCCCTTAGGGATTGATTTTCCAAAAATGTTAAAACACGTATTTCTTTATTTCGAACCAAAAAACGAAGTACCAATTTTCATAGTGCTTGCTTCAAAATCGGCGGATTTTTAAACAGACTGTCATCCCTTATTTCACCTCTTGGGGGTTAATTTTCCAAAAATGTTAAAACACGTATTTCTTTATTTCGAACCAAAGAACTAAATACCAATTTTCATAGTGCTTGCTTCCAAATCGGCGGATTTTTAAACCGATTTTCATCCCTTATTTCACCCCTTGGGGGTTAATTTTCCAAAAACGTTAAAACACGTATTTCTTTATTTCGAACCAAAAAGCTAAATAACAATTTTCATAGTGCTTGCTTCGAAACTGGCTGATTTTCAAACAGACTTTCATCCCTTGTTTTACCTTCTTGGGGGTTAATTTTCCAAAAATGTTAAAACACGTATTTCTTTATTTCTAACCAAAATGCTAAATACCAATTTTTATAGGGTATATTAAAAATAAAATAATCTGAGCCCTAGTTTGAACTTAATTCAAACCTAATCAGAACATATGTTAGTCCAAGCCTAACCCGAACCTATTACTTATTTATGAAATACGTTTCTAGATTCAGTTTTGTCCTCCACACTTTGCATTGTTGCCACACTCTTGTTTCTCGTTTATTTGTTGATTTTATTCCGTGAAACGAGAGAGAAACGCGTATGCATGCATCTGATATGCATAGTAACCGTCTCCAAACGCGATACAATGGCGAATCGAATCGACATCTTCTAATACAGTAGACTGCCGTATAACGCGTTAATACGATAAGCGTTGTGTGGATTCGCGTTGTAAGAAATGGTGCTGTACAAGAATTGTTCTCGCAAAACGCGAAGAATCTACAGCAACGCATTTGGAATGATTATTGTCGTGCCTACTTTTATTTTCTATGACCGCGTCAAAAAGGTAACCAATTATGAAACAGAAGAAGTCTGTAACGATAAAAAAGACGATACATAGTATAATGCTCAATTAGGACTAGGATTTAATTATTAAACACGAGGAATTATTTTATTTTATTATTTAGCGGGTTGTACGAGGAATCGCGTTACACGAAAACAGTAGCTACAATAATTTTTACTCGTTATAGGAATTCACGTTGTAGGGTACTGCCAAAAAAAATATTATTATTCCTACGATCAGATGTTAGCATTATTCATACTATCAGTCAGTGTAATAAATTATGATAAACTGTATTAAATTTATTAAAATGTCCAATTTCGTTTATCGTTATATTAATTAAGTGACTGTGTGTCAGATCTGAGTATCTTGATTAAAATTTTTAAATACGGTAAATATCTACAAAAAATCGTTGATCCTTTTTCTCTAGACTTCAGTTCCAATTACTGAGGCGCTAAATAATATTTAATTTATAACGACAACTTTCAACTGTTCCATTTTTAGGAATCGATATGACTCAGAGCCCTGGAAGAGATAGCCCAGGTAGTTCAGGATCAGGTTCTGGTTCCAGGCATTCTACCGCTTCATTAGATTCTGGAAGAGCCTCTGGATATCATTTAGGCCCCAGAGGACCTGGTGCTCTTGCTTCATCTCCCAGATGTTCCATAAGCTCGCTTGGTAGTCATCCTGACAGACCGGCAGACCTTGACGTTGTTCATGCCTGGTTGACTGAACTCCAATTCGAGGAATACTTTCCATTGTTCGCTTCAGCCGGTTATGATCTTGCTACTATAACGCGTATGACACCGGAGGATTTGACGGCAATAGGTAAGATCGATTCATTGTTTCCTCATGCAATATTTCTTTTAACACTTTACCGACCGAAAGCCTATTAATCGGCTTTTTTATATGCTTCAGTTTGTAAGTTTTGTAATGTTCCCTTACGCGAAGGTGACTATTTTGAACAAAATCGTATATATATATACTGTAAAGGGATGTTAAACTATTAATTATTCAAAGGAAATCATTGTGTTCGATTCATTAATGATGTATCCCCTGCGAAGTGAGTGAACGAATAAATTGATTCACGAACGGTCGGTAAAGTGTTAACACTATTCCTACCACGACCGGTCAAATGACCGTTTTTAAAATTTCGATTAGAATTTCACATATACAACGTAATCGAACCGCCTTTAAATTTTAGACTTTTTTTCAAATAAACCTATAATACATTTTTCAATATTCACTTCTTTTTTCATTGTTTATTTTTTTTGTCATTTGTAAATAAAATATCCTGGAATTTCATATTAGAAGAGGTCCTCATATTAGACGACTTTACCCTACTGTTGATTAGAAATAAAATACAGTTTATGTTGAAAATTGCACGTGTTTGCAGGTATTAAGAAGCCTAATCATCGGAAGCGCTTGAAAGCGGAAATAGATAATTTGAACATAGGAGATGGCTTACCAGAGCATATTCCTGGCTCGCTAGAAGAGTGGCTTAGGCTTCTGCGACTTGAAGAATATCTTGGCGCTCTTCATCAACAGGGTATGCGTTCTGTTGAAGACGTAACAACTCTCACCTGGGAAGATCTTGAAGATATTGGTATTGTGCGTCTTGGTCATCAGAAAAAATTATTATTGGCAATTAAGAGAGTTAAGGATATCCGTGCCGGTAAACGTACACAGCCGCTTGATCTTGCACGACTACCGCCACATCCTGGACAAACGCAGGTGAATTTTGATCGTCTTCTATTTATTGTTAACATACAACCTGTTATGATCCTTGATGGCGGATAGTATTCGTTAAACCTTCAATTTTATTTCTTAACATTAGGCTTCGAACTTTATCAGTAAAAGTTGCAAAAGCAATTACTATCATTTTTAGTAATTTTTGGTGACTTTTATCGATGGAATGATTCAAACATATCCTAATCTATTTCCTTCTCAGCTCTGTAATTACAAATTCTTTATGATGTATAACCATTTCTTGAGATATGTGTGTTACAAATAGATGTACAAGAAATGTCTGTAAATCTAGTGTTAAACAAAGCTTATTCAGCATGTATACTGAAATTGTGATACAGATGATAAATTATGTTATATTAACTACATTATATTTGAGCTATAAACTTTACATTTATACTATTATAGTAGGTATTCTGTGTTGTTTCCATTTATGTGTATGTAATTGATTGTAACATATTAATTTTTTCTATACCCAAATATATAACAAAAAGTGATCTTGAAGTGTAAGTTTATCTTCTGAACGATTTCTGGTATAGTAGTATAATATATATAATATTCAGTAATAATGGGTGTTTGGATAAGAGAGGTTCTACCATATTTATATCCCATAACTCTAACTCAAACTGAAATGTTTAATTCTTTCAATAAATACAATATGCGTTTAAAGTTAACGACTCTTTTTGTTAGCTTCCTAATCTGTTTGTGTTATTTTCATATTTAGTTCGTTTCAACTATGTTTTCAGGATGTAGTTATTCAGCGAGGAGGCCCTGATTTGCCATCTCCCGATGAAGATTGTTCTTCACCTGTGTTGAGGTCCTTCCAGAGAGGAGGAAGTGACACCACGTCTGGAAGTGCATGGAGAAGTATGTACGCTGCATTGCCAGCCGATTATAACATTGTGAGTCGAGCTGGTTCACGAGGTAAATCTTTAGAAAGCCTGGAAGATGCACCCCTTGCGTATCCTCCATCGCCAGCACCTTCTACGCATCCACAGTCAATTGAATGGCGTCCACGTAGTTTCGAAGATGGCGATCTGACTCCTACAAACGATGCTTCCGTTGTAGATGCTGGTGGTGGAACTCTTCCACGACCAAGACATTGTCTTGTTCGTCCACGACCTGTTGCTAAGGTAACGTTATTTAATATGCATATGTATAAGTGCAGTAGCGGACAAAAGTTTAACTCTTAAATGCATATCGTTGTAATACTATAACATACCATTCAAATGATCTCAAAGTCATTAGTATTCGCTTACCGCATGCTGTTGTAGAATTATCACTATCTACATGATATATTTTATGGAGTGGCAACACATTTTTTTTTTAAGACTGTCAAATGTGAACTTGACATTTAAAAATCGAAGGCTATGGAAAATCTGAAATACGTGTAAATTGCATTGTTGTTTTGTTGTATAATTATTTCATTTTCAAAGGTAAGTACGTACAAAAATAGTTTTTATTTACAATAATATGTTTTCTTCAGTACAGTTATTTTGTTTTGAGATAATGCATTTGTATTTTTATCAGTGTTATTTTATAGTAAATGCATAGTGTTACGGATATGGAACAGGTTTTTTAATAAATTGCTATAAAAAAAATTATAAAAAGAATTTTTTCTTTATTTTTCCCTGCATTAGCATGTACATGTCTACATAATATTTTTTTTAAGGTGTAAGAAAAGATCATGCATTTAAGGATAGACGACAGGACAATGTAAAACATAATTTTGTGGTTCGCAAATATTGTTTATCTATCGATTTTTATTATCATTATGGTAGAACATTATTCATTGATTAGCATAGAGTACAAATTAATTACTTATTTTCCTTGACCCTTTGGTCTTAAACTTTTGTTCGCTACTGTATATAAAGTAGAATATAATCCATAGTATAACTTACACAAGGGTAATTGTTCAATAAGAAAATAGAGTGAAGTGAATGGAATACATTTTTTTCGTACTAGACTTTATTTTTGAGGAATACTGGTTATATGTATGTATTCATATTCATGTAAATATTGGTAATGACATGTATTTAATAATAAGTTATTCTATTCTAACTATTAATATGTAGAGTTATTCTACGCCAAATCAAACAGTTTTTAAGGTCAATATCAAAGATTTTGTTATAAATACAGTATAATGCAACTAGTATAATGAAACAGAAGCGGGGATTTAGTCATTATTTTGCTGGTTTTTCATATCTTGAATTCTGTATGTTCTTTTTACTACTTTCGTAAAAATAGACTGTACTACTGAATTTTTATCTGAAATACCCTATGTTGAATTCAGTTATTTTCGGTCCAAAATTATTTTTTTGTTTTTTCTTTAAATTGAAAGATTAATTTCATAATATTAAAAATTGTAATAAAATCTTTTATGAAGTTTTAACTGTAAAATAAATTATTTTTTGTAATAAAGTTTTTAAAATTAATTTCGCAATGATCTGTTAAAAAACCGGTATGCTCTTTTTCAGGTAAATTAGCTGCGTGATCCACTATTACAGAGCATACCGCATACTAAGTTCTTGTGTTACCTCCAATGAGGTCTTAAATCAATATTAACGAGATCGTATCCATTACAATGTTGTTATTTATATCTACAAGAGGATTTATTTTAAGTTCATTCAACTCTGTAGAGACACCTTGTATTCTTTTTATCGCGTTGATGGTGTACGTCTCATTATAAAAGTATGTCTTTAGAAATTTGAACTAGCCATCGAGTACTATGATTGGTACCTTCTTTGGAAGACACTGCTGAAATTTTCCAATGTTTCGCTTTTTTCTTAGAGAAACCCATTATACAGCACGTGTCAGTGTTGCTATAATCATCACCATCAATATTTTGAAAAAAAATTTTAATCTTTCAGGATTACAATTTCATAGTTACATAAATCGTTATTGAAGCAAGAGACCTTTCGCTCTTTTTATTCAAAACAATTGTACAGTTCGACGATACATAATATTTGTAACAGAAATCGGGCTTGACTATCGTCTTTCTAAGAAGAAAATATCCATTAATTTTAAGTCGTGACACAACTAGGTCATAACTTTACATACTTCATATATCACTGTATTCCTCCAAATGATTATTATTCTTTGTACTTACGTACATACATGTGTTTCTAACTATGTGAATGTATGAACATGTACATATTCATGATTGTAATATTTTTAGAGAAAATCCAATTAAATAATGAAAGCAGATTATGCGAGATAGAATACTGAATGTTAAAACACTTATTATAAGAATACGAGCGAATGGAGAGATGAGAGTATGGGGAAGAATAGATTGTAAAGGGGAGGGTATGTGAAGGGGTTGTCAAATAGTCAAGGGAAATAGAGAGACGAATAGGGAGGAAAGAGAGAGAGGGAGAGAGTTGAAAGTGCAATGAAGGATGAATATGACGAATTAATTTATAAATTAAAACATGGAGGACGTGAGTATGTAGAAATTATGTAAACCGAGTCCATTTCTGAGCCTCAGGGCTAAAATTAATAAATACTTACCTATCTACATTTGTACACAAAAAACTTGATATAACTTTAATTACAGTTATAAAAAGTTAGACATTTATCGACAATTATCAATAATTATGCAGTGAAATATGTTCCTAAAATTGTACGATTCGTTTCTGGTTACAGGTTACTGCAACTCTAGGGCAATTTAAGTCATTACCAAGGGACTTCGATAACAAGTATCAACTAACTTACGGACTCGAGAGTAGTCCACATCTTCCGAAACGTTGCCCTCCGTCTCCTCCAAGACGTCAGAGTTCTAGAGACAACAGCGGTTCCGGTGTCAGCGTTGGAGGATCAGGAGTTGGCGATGTTGTGATAGATTGCAGTGGACCAGTACCAATTGCTTCTTGCGAGGAACATCATATGCATCATCATCAACATCATCACTTGATTCATCATCCTTCTCCCCCGCCACCTGCACCTGCACCTGTGCCATCTACTCCACCACAAATGAATCGACCGCCCTCCTCCATGTCTCGTTCTTGGGGTAGCGTTAGCGTTAATGTTAACGAAGAACACGAATTGATAGCATCTCTTGCCCTGCAACACCGTAATGGTTCTGATGCCAGCTTTAAGGTAATAATTGCATTCATTTTATATTTTATACATTAACGCATTCACTGTCAGGCAAATTTAGGGCGTCTTGCTTTCTTGGACGCCAAGATTTCATTTTAAAGAAGATGTGGGTTGTCATATTGATAATAAAACGTGGTATTAGATTTGTTGCTTAAAAAAAATATATATATTAGTAATTCGTAACTTAAACGGCTATAAACTTATTCCGTGGTCAATTGCAATCAATCTAAACTTGTAGCACAAACTACAAGGTATTTCATAAGTGTCAGTGAATGAGTTAATATAATACCTTACAAACATGCTTATAATTAGTAAAACTATTTATTCAGATATTTCATACTTGTATTTAATACTCTTATGATAATTTTAAATTATTCTTTAGCCTGTAGATCTTCACGTTCTTAAATACTAGTAGATTCTTTGTCCATTGATCAGTATGTACTCAAATTTTTCCTATCAAAGATTTACAGTGCACTGAGCTATTGCCTACACAAATATTATACTATGGACTCGCACATGTATACCTACATGTGTAATTACACAATACTTAAAATGCATTTGAAGTAAATATTCTGAAGTTTCACTTTTTGTAATTATAATTCCAGCAGAAAAGATTGTTAAAAGTTTGTAAAAATAAATACTTGTATCCTAGCGCTTCTACATTTTCACATACAAAAAGATTATGAACATTAAATTATGTTATTTTAAATAATGATATTTTTCTTAAGGTATTGTCTATTAAACTCCAAGTTAATGCGTTCTATTTTTATGTTAACATTATGTAGATTCTACTTATAATAATACAATATCACATGTTCGATATCCTCAGCGAAATTTCGACACTTTTTATTTAACAATAGACATGGCTTGACGAGTGAAAAATTGAATTTTTGAATGGTAAATTTCATCTCGTAGTATAAAATATACTAGATATCTCGTCCATAGTACCGCAAAATAGAATTTGCAACGCGAAATATCTCGTTCATAGCACCGAATAAGATGTAACTAGTGTTGAAACTGATACTGTATCGATACTTATCGATACCAGTTGACAAGTTTCAATCCAATATTGAATTGTGTGTATCAATATTTATTTATAAATATTGATATACCTGACTGATACTGCTACAAAAATATCAATACCTTTTACGAGGAATATCGATGCCTTACTGATATTTTTACAAGAATATTAGTACCGCTCTCTTGTACATGTATACCTTTATGAAAGTATCAATTTACATAGAACGAAATAACACGTGTATTGAAAGTACAGTAGCGGACAAAAATTTAAGACCAAAGGATCAAAGAAAGCAAATTAATAAGAAATAGCCCGATAAACAAAATTCGTATTCTATACTAATCAATAAATAGTGTTCTACCGTAATGATGATAAACATAAATATATGAATAATATTTGAATGCCATAAAACTATGTTTTGGATTGTCCTGTCGTCTTAAACTTTTGTCCGTTACTGTTGCACCGAATTTTTTTGAGACGTAAATCTTGAAACATCACTAGGTGTAACACAAGGTATCCATAGCTTTGGATAAGCGATATGGTGGTAACGAGATATCTCGTTCATAGTAATAAAAGCGTTGAAGACATTGCGTTAACGCAACATTTCACTTACAACAGTGATGATCAAACTTGTGTTAAAAAAAAAAAAAACAGTGTGTAAAAACTAAAAACCTAATTGTTCCATACGGCCTACGAAAAATACATTATATATTTATAATAAATATATCAAGAAATAAAAAAATTTAATTTATAGGGTAGAATTATGATAGCATTTAAAATGTTTATTGTTTATTACTTATTATACCAATACACGATGTATATACATGTTCTTTTTTTACATTAAACAATTATTTTAACATTGATTATAATTTTTCAGTCAAGTTCCAGTACAGAATCAGATTCATTACCATTTGCGAATGAAAATGCTGGCACAATAAAACAGAGAGCCGCACGCGTCCAAGAATATACAAGTGGTAATACCGGCAACACGATGCAAAGTCATGGAATGAACCATCATACCGGGGGTAGCGAGCCAGCGGATGTATTAAACGACATTGGGAATATGCTTGCAAATCTTACTGACGAGCTTGATGCTATGCTTGAAGAAGAAAAACGTCAAGGCTTGAATTCATAATCATTGCTACCTTTGGTTGTATCTCTTTTTCTTCCTTTTTTTTTTTTTTAATTACTAGCGTTGCAGCGAAGAACGCAACTCTAACGATAAACCTTGATGAAAAGCGTATAATTTCTCGTGCTTGACATAAAATATGGTAGATTGTGTACGCAAATAATTTGCAAGATTAAATAGGACAAACATCATTACACGAAAACATGAGTTCGAATTTTCAGCTTGAGACTTTGTAACAGTTACATTGAAGCGACAAAATATTTACTGTTAGATGAACGTTAAACTACGTTTCTTTATGTTAATTTACGACACGAGTCGTAATATTCACTGTTGGATAAACGTTAAAGTGCGTTTCTTTATGTTGACTTACGACACAAGTTACATAAACAATAATATCCTGTTATAATTGCATAAGTTAAAATGTAGTGGATTCCACACCGTAATCTTGGTTTTATCAGTATCTTTATTCTTTGTTTCTTCTTTTATAGGACAAAACTTATTATTTTTCTATCAAATACTACGAGTTTTCTATGAAGTTTCCAGAGACCCGAATGTTGCACAATTTTCGCGATCGTTCAAAGTACTTACTGCGGTATATCTTTTAAAATCTTTCCTTCTTAGCTATGTTTGTTACGCCGAGTGAAATAAAAGCTAAAAGTGCTTAATTGTTTTGTATTTCAAATCTTTAACAAGTGCATTCTTACGTTTTCACATGAAGTACAATTATATAAATAGTTATATAAAAAGGATGTGAAAACAGAACTACATTTATTAAAAGTATAATGAATACTTATGCCTTATAATAAGACGACTGCAACAAATATGAATATAGTCCGGTTCTTAAAAATACACTTTACTTCATATATTTTATATTCACATATCATAAAGACTGATTCCTTTTCTCTGGAAACTTCACTACTATCGAAACATGTACATTCCAGCTAGTATATTTCCTTTTTCACTTCCGTCCTTTGCTAAAATGATAGCATGTTAGATTGGGACCTTCATAACTGTTGGAACTGTTAGATGCTTTGAAATTAGTATGATACAAAGAAATAAATTTCTGTATCCCTTTTCTAAAATAAGATAATTCTTCCACTAACGTCAAAGAAAATTTATTGAGTCAAAAGTGTTGTTTTAATAATGGAGCATAATTATATCTTTAAACTATATTATGGTACAATTTCTATAAGAGTTTACGATAGTTTATACGAAAAAATTTACATCTTCCATTATTTGAACTTGAAAAAAAGTCAAGATAAATACAAAATCATATACACTGTATGCCAATTAACATTTTATATTTATTATTCATACTAATATAGTGATGTATGTAACTCACTATTGTTATATGGTGCACAAGAACATGTGGGACGCGAAGAATCCATATGTATCAAATCAAAGTAATCGTCGTAGTAGAATCTTATTGATAAAAGGTGTTCAGGTTCACCCCAAATTTAAGTATTATACTGATATGTACTGAGACCTGTGCATACGATTTTATACATAAGCTTCCACACAAGAGTTTTTGTATTTGTGCATTTATACATTTATACGTGGTGATTCCAAACATTTTTTTTGTAAATCATGTGTCATATACGATCTATATTATTTAGATTTTTAATCTTTTGAAGTCTATGATCTGTATTAATTTTCTTCATATTTTATCAAACTTATTTCATTTCATTGTCAACATATTAATACCATGATACATTTTAATAGATAACGTGCATTTTTTATAAAAATTGGAATTCCCTGTTTTTTCCAATTTTATGTAAGTAAAACTTGGAATTCTCATATATAAAATTTCAGCAAGACATTCATAACAAAATGCTCCTCATTTCGCATTTTTTAAGGAGTACAAATTACTGTTTTTACATTAATTAATTGTAATTAACACAATTATCTTCTTATTATTTTAACATATTTTATGTTTAATCTTGATACATGATTTGTTATGCATATTCAAATCCCGTTACCCTCTATCGTTAAAAGGGAAGAAAATATGGTAGAGGATATATGCAAGATTTTGAAATATACTTAAAACTTAGGTTAATCAGCTGAATATTGGGGCTACATTATTGTAGTCTCTAGATTTGTTAACTATTGTAGGTACATAGTTGGTATACATATATCAGTTTAAGCAGTGTACTTAGGGAAACTGTTTTGCTATGCTGTAAGTTTTTAAATTTATTATTATTTACCTTTACCCTTTAATATTACTGTATATTATTATAAAAACAAATGAACAATCGTTTTTAAGTTATATTTAAGTAATGAAAGGTGGCACAAGTTTTTAATATGTTTATACATATATGTATGCGAGATCGAAGCCTTCCTATTCAATGAATAGAAGCAAAAGTGACAACGAGAAATTAGGAGGAACGATTTAATGAAAGACTAGAGTTTTAGCTTGCAGTTCCATTTGATTTTTGTTTAGGTGCTTTATTCTTCTTTTAATCATACGTGGATATACATTTAATAATATTCAATTTGTTGTTCAATCAAATTAAAACGCTTTAAACATTTTATAAATCATCGCGAAAGCTTTTTATTATAAAGTTGTATTTAATGTAATTAATTTTATGCTGTCCAGTACATTTACGTGGTACATTTCAGTGAAGAGAATTTTAAATCTTCCAAAGATTAATAAAGGGCAAACACGTTCTTATATTTAAGTTTTAGACATGAATCATTCAATCAGTTAGTAGTTTCTAATATTGAAATTATATAAATTAGCCACAAAAACATGAGCCCTAAAACAGTTTAAAACAAAAAGTGTATCATTTTATTTAAACAATCGCTTGTACGATAACAATTAAAAAGTAAAAAGCAAAGAATACAATGTGAATATGGCAAAAAGTGAAATATCTACTAAATGCTAGTGGAAAATGAAACATTTTATTATATATTGTGTGATCAATTAACAATAGTTGTTTTTATAATATACAAACTAATGAATACAATAGATGGTAACGCACACTGCCGATTTTTATACTGTAATTTCATGAAACTACAACATTAAGAAGTAAATTAAAAATTCCAGGTATTTTATAACGTAATTTGTGCGTAGAGAACATAACATGAAATGTGAATAATTGTGACGGATTTATTTAATATTTATTTGTTTAAAAATTTTTTATTAAAAGATATGTTGAAAATATTATGAATAATTTCATCGACACTTCGAAGGTATTATTTTAAGTAGAATAATATGAAATATGTAGATCTGATAATCTATGGTTTAGTAAAAAAATATATTGTCAATAAGTCATGATGAGAAAGCATTATGCAATAATGTATACATAATAAGATTACCATTGTAACGATGTTATTACAAATAGATAAAAGTATAAAATTATTATTTTTAAATAAAAAGAATTTACAAATGAACTACGTTTGAGATATTACTTTAATCTTCAGTTCAGTATAAGGGAAAATTATTATAAATTAAGCATATAAAACGTACATTTAGATGTTTACTTGAAATAATACATTCGAGTAATTAGTAAAACTATGTATTTAGCTTTTATATATTTAGGAATTGTTTTTAAACAATTCATAGCATTCCTAAAATACATGAAACGTACACTGTCTACTATTCCTAAGACACTGCCTTTTTTTATTACTCTAATCAGTAAATAATTGATAATACTTAAAGAATTCAATTTTTGGCTGATTTTTAGGCAGCTAAATCAGAATTCCTGATGACATTGCTTCTACATAGTGTATACATATTATACATATATAAATATTATATAAATATAAATAAGTATAAATATAAATATAGATCAAATATATTTATATTTATATTTGTATTAAATTAGCTATAGTTTTTGTACAAACCTATGCGTCGCTGCGGTTTTGTTCAGCGAATACAGTACCCGCCTAATTGCATTTTACAATTCCTTGAGGTCCCTTCCTATCTTTTATATTTGTTTAAGTGCACGTTAAATACACTAGTTGGTTTATTGAATATGATGAGAGATAATTAAATAAAATTAATTGACAGACTTCTCTTTATTGTTTTCTAGTATTCACCTAAAACCAACTATTAATTATTTTGTTATATAAGATTTTCATTATGTTATAGTAAAATGAAGGTCTTTATATCTTTATTTCTATTTCTAATATATATTATTTCATACATGATGAACGAACTAGAAAGAAAACATCATATATATATAGCCGAATACAGAGTATACATAAAGTAATAAATATAATTTAATTTTTTTATAGTGTTACATAGAAAGTAAGTTAATTAATCAATTGATTTATTTAAAAGAAATATTTCATTTTGTTGTAAAATATTATTTTAGCTTAAAAAGTTAAATATTTTTTGCAGAGAAAAACATAATATCGATATATACTAATATATTGAATTTCCTTGGTCCTTGGTATTAAGTTTCCTAAAAAATGTACATGCAAATTATATTTGGTATATTTGTGTAAATTTTAGCATCTCTGACATAAAGCCGTTAAACACTAACAGTCGTTATTGTATGTTTATTTTTCAATGATTAAATTATGTATTTCTTTAGTACATTGCTTTAACAATAATAATGTGTTATAGCAATAAAATAATATCTTTAAAAAAAAATGTAATGATAATATTAATGTGACATTATAATATAAATCTTAATTACATGTTAATTTTAATTGTATAATTATGACAAATTTCATGAATTATTATTATAATTCGTAATAAAATTCTGTTAATAGTCATAAATTTATCCGTGATATTCATCTTTATTGTATAACAATTATATTAACATAAACTGAAAAATTTAATATACTAAATGTAGTAAGTTTTTTATAAGTATTACATGTGAAGTAACTGCTTTGCGGATTTATTTTATGATTAAGAAGATTAGTTATATTTATTTGGACTTTATTTATGCTTTGAAACTTTTATGACTAACTGAATGTTAAAAACAATTATAGAAGATATATTTACTTTTAAACAGTCACCTTCACTTATTTTGTATGAGTGGAGAGCGTGTTTATAAAAACTTGTATACTATACTGAAAGCAGTCAGTTAAGAATAGGTTTTACATAAGAAATCAAATAAATATTTGATAGAAGTATGATAGGTAAGTTATAATACTGTAAAGTTAATCTCATACATACATTTATCATATATTTACTTTTTCTTTTAGTTTTAATTATTAAAAGCCATAAATATCAATATATTAATGTTATGTCAATACTAAAGGTGATAAACATATTTTGTACTGTTTTAAATATTGAGTACTTATCCATATTTTTAATTCATTTGTATAATAAATATTTTAAATTATGGCAAATATTGATGAAATTAAAAATTAAAAATTTTCATTGTAGTGTTATTCTTTATATAAATGAACGAATTTTATTATATAATTATAATATATGTAAAAATAAGTTTCTCTATAGGTTTTAAACATATGGATTTTATTACAGTATTTTACTGTATGAAAGATAATAACAGTACTAACTTTAGTGTTTTATAGTACATTAAGTTTTTGAAAAACAATTACATTTCATAGTTTATTTTATTTATAACATATTAATCTATGTTTATAAAAATACTAAAACTATATTCATCAATTAAACGTAATTATTTGTTTTCTGTGGTAAACGATATACTTAATAGAAAATTATATGTATTGAAAAATTTAAAAGAAAAGTACAAGTGCTGTAATCGTTCTCATATTTTTAATTTCCTACTTTTTCTTTACTCGTTTAAATTTGTCATTTTCATCTTTTTCCCTGTTTTTAATCCATTCACCTCAATCTAATGTACGATGTAAAACTTTATTTCCTTTCAAATGGAGCTGAAAAATGATTGGCGCTCTCACTGGGTTAAATTCTATTCTTAGCTGTATGGGTGCGCTGGTGAAGGTTTTGCACTTTGTACAAGACAGGTTGTACACTTTGTGTACCAGTGGAGCCGCTATCACGGTTTGAGTCGTATCGTTTATTGAGGTGTTTCTTTTAAAATCGTAATATTACGCCTCGACCTATTTTTTTGTGTAAACGTTAGTAGAAATTATGTGTAAAGATATCGGAAATAATAATTATTAAGTGTATCGGATGTGATCAGTTTGTTCAGAAGATGAATTAACTAGTGCAAGGTGTGAGCGCGTGTAATTTCGAGGTATAGGATAGCTTCTTTTTACTGGATTGCCTTCCATACTAGTTACTAGTGGTTGCCACAAGATCGTTTCGTGCAGATGTTTTTTTTTAAGTAGATAGTCAAGACTTCAGTGATTTACACTGCTTTAGGAATTGTTAAAATGTTACCCATTATTCTATTGTCTTCATTGTGAAAGTGTTCGATGTGGTTTCTAAATGTAATGTTGTGTTGCTTTAAGTTTATGTGTATAAGCATATTATTCACTTTTACATGAATAATCTTCATTAATTTCTACCAAAATATTTAATTATTGATTGATATAACACATTTTTCACCCATATTGATTATACAAAAGGTTATGTACCATAGCCTGTTTCGAAATATTTTAATCAATAATTTATATACTTTAAAAGATTGTCCAAAACATTGTAAAATAATAGATTTTTAAAGGTTCTTTTAAGTTTTATATTTTTTAATGTTTTACTAAATTTTATTGTTTTGTGGTAATAGAAAAGCAAAATTGTTTTGTACTGTTGCAACATCATTTTCTTCGATGTACATTTACTGAAGTTAATAAATAACTCGATTAGTGTTGTGTTTTTTTAGTTGATAATAACATTATACAATCATGTTGTGGTACATAACAGTTGTAATGATTTAAATAATTGAAACAGTAGATTTGATAAATTTCACGTTATAAATAAACAAAAATTTAAAGGTGGTGAATATAAATACGACTATTATAAAGATTTGAAAGTTTCGATTCGCAGTTGTCATATCAATATATTATTGTGTGTGAAGATGGAGAAACACACAAGCGCGAGAAGTACCGTTTCTCAAAACGGTCGGTCGAGAGTGTGACGATAATTTGCAACGTAAACGTTCCCATACAGTTAGTTTCAGGTCAGCTACAAGTTTTATCGTCGATGTCCATCGTGGAGAAAATACTAAATTGTATCACGGAAATTTTATGCTTGTGTAGCGTTAACGATATTGAGGTCGATTCGTCCTTCGTTCTATTCGCGGAGATCTAATAGAAAATGGAAACAAAGCAATATTTGTCACAAGTTAGACTTAGAATTACGGTCAGTTTAAATGTATGATGTTTTCGACTTCTCAAAAATAATTCTTTTGAATAAAATTCCCAGATATTTTTACGTATCTTATTGTTTGAATTTTCAAAATTATTAGACATTACCTAAAATTTATGAAGTTCTAATTTTCAGAAATAATTTAAATAATACTTCAATATACATATATGTTTGTGTTATATATAGGGTTCCAATACAATAACCTTAAATAATGTTTTGTTGTCTTTAATTTTCTGTAAAGAATGAGATATACAGTAGATATTATAAATTCCCAGTATTACAATTCACCGCATATTCTTTTATGTAAATTGATCTCGTGAAGCAACGTTTTTCGTACTAGTGTATACTTTCCAACATCATACGTGAGAACGTGTGAGAAAGGAAGGGAAAGAAACGTGTAAGAAAAGTATGTATTGTCGTCACGGCATGTTTTCTATTCCCAGATTTCAAATACCAAGAAATAAAAGGAACCAGAATCAAATTGGTAGCGAATAAAATCGAATTGTATGTTAGGATCCCGCGATTATTTATTACAAAGTTTAATGGAAAGAAATGAAGATTATTCATGTATTTTGTTGAACCATTATGGTAGAGAAACTACTTTAACGTTATCATGTTATACTTGTGATTGTGTTTAAAAAATATCATTTTGTGATAAACTTTTAACATTGGAATTACAGATGTTTCTATACATTTTATTCGAGTTGAACAATAATGTGGTCCAAAATAATACTGCCGACCTTTCCGTCAGTCGATTATGAAATTCAGAAAGATTGAAGAAAAGAAAAGTTTTCAAGCAATAAATTTAAACATGGGTTCATTTTTTCTTTATCACTCGACAAAAGTATGAGATGTACAAACTAAAGAGAGTGACATCAAAAAGTTTTTATTCAAAGTATTCAAAGACAACCAACCTAAGTATACATGTATGTATATCAGAGAAGTATAAAAAGAGGAACGTCACCTAGGGAAAAAGAAGGGATAAAAACGTGTAACGCATTAAAAGGGGACAAAAGCATACGAATCCTGCTTTGTTAGGCACATGACAGCGAGCGTCAGAGCGATGAAAAAAGTGTCGTGTGTACGGAAAACGAAAGACAAGAGAGAACACGAGTAGTTGAAAGCCAGAGGATAGGAAAGATGTGTGTAAGGCAACAATAAAGGTAAAAGCAGAAAAAGCAGATTTACATCCCAACCATCAGGTGTTAACAGGGGAAGGGAGAAAGTGGTGGGGGAAGTTAGCGGATCATGACATGGCGAGGGGGAACATGAAGAGTAATGTAACGGAAGAGGGTGAAATGGAAAGTGATAAAAGGAAAACTATAAATTGACAATGAAAGACAAAAGGTGATCTGTGCAGAATTGTTGAAGAAAGAAATACGCGGTAAAAAGGTATTCAATCGTAAGAAAGAAAAGAGAAAGACGTATCCTATAAAAGATAATAGTAAAGGTAAAGCGGGAAGATAATAGGAGAAGAAATGAAAGAAGAGGAATAGAAAAGAGTGAAAGAGCAACGTGAATAGTGAAGTTTTGAAATAAGTGTATAGGAAGGAAGATCGAAAAAGAAAGAGGAAAGGTGCTTTACATTCTGGAGACTGATGTTCAAAGTTGTACGATGGCCGGGGCTCTATCCGAGAGTGCTCCGAGGCCTGTCAGTGTCGTTGCGGTAGACGGAGCAACTGTTGATAATACAAGACACAGCCAGCTTAACCGACCACAGGTAGGTATTATTCTAAATATTATTTTTAAAAGAAAGGCTATAAAGCGTAATTGTCAATAATAATTAACCATTGAAATCGATGTCATTAAATATTAAGCGTATAATTAGATCAAAGCTAAAGCTTTTAATTATTTAATTCTGTCTTTATGCGATGATAAAGATTTAACGTTTTTTAACGAAAGAACGTTTAATACTCTTATAAACAGAAATTTAGAGACTGGGATTTAGACATCGATTTTCATAACTTCTAATGATACAAAAAATAATTTCATACGATCCTAACTTAATTTATATATATGTTAGCAATTATTTCAATTACGAGTTTTCGGGTTTGACGTATTTGTTATGAATTTCATAATAAATCGCACGGATATAATGAAACCTGCAAACGGAATATATCGTTTCGTATTATAAAATTTCGTTACTTTTTAAATACTCAATATCTGATATTATTTGAAACCGTAAATAAGATTCATTATATTTTGTTAACGGTGTTCAAAAACCTTTATTAAAAGGATGCCTCGAATTTAAACGATCAAATAAACGACTGATGAGTTTAATGAAAGCCACAGTTGTGTGGTTACCTTCGAATACCGGTAGATATGGTACGTTATTACAAAATGTTATAGCATCAGCTGTTACTTAACGTTTATGCTGCCAATGACATCTTCATTATCATATTCTTGACTTGAATGTAATTCGATGATAATTTATTACGAGTTTTTCAACCTCCTACTTTTCACATATTTTATTTAAGCAATTTATTATTGACTATTTTATTTCATTTCCATTTTTATCATGCATAATATCTCAACATTCTAAACAATTTCTCATTAATTTTAACATGGCATTTTTTGTTAGTTATTTGATGTTCAAGAGATAGGACAGAATAAATTTATATCAAAATTTGTTCCTAGTTTTTTCATGGTTAAAAGATGTTGGGTTAGGTCATCAGTGCAGTCTAAAAGAACTTATACACCTACGTTATGTAAATTACATACAGCAGTTATACCAGCATTGGTATTGACGTCAATACAATCTATACAAAATATCTGATTTTAATATTCGAATAAGAATATTCGAATTTTCTAATCTGAATTTATAGAAACTGAAGCCTGTGTATTTAAAGAAATATAAATACAATGAAACCTCGATTATTTGAATTTCGGTTATTCAAATGATCGATTATCCAAATATAAGATAGGTCACGTACGTATATTTATTTTACTTTATTCTTATACAAGTAGGTCACGATTAATGCTAATTCAAATAGCGCGATATTCGATTTAGTGCGAATTGTAAAATGATATTCGATCACGTTTAATGCGAACGAAAATTATATCGATATCGATTTCGAAGAACGAAAACAAAATCGTTTACATTCGAGAAACTGGAATGTATTCCTCGAACTGTAGAATAATAAAGTGTATAATGGGTGTTTAACAATTCGAGAAGGATAAGAGAGTACAGTTTATATTGCTAGAAATATTTAAAAAAACAATAAATATGTTTTCATTGTAATTTAGTGGACATATGGAAATGAATATTTCATATTGTCATCAAATTCGAATCAATTACCATATTTGAAGTATTCATATAGCGTGAATCCGAATAACGCGATCAATTCCTGGGATTTATTTATTACTCGTGCTAATCGAGACGATGTAAGAATCAATACAAGACAAAGCGTTTCGAAGTTTCTTTGTTTACATCACGTGCTCTTGGCTACACCGAATTTCAACCGTCTCTCGCATCGATCACCTTCGCGTCGATCAGTCGCATCCCCACTCTCGCTCTCTAGTGCCAACTCATGTTAGATCCCTAACCGACATCAGTTAATCTAATTCCCGTAGTCCTTCCAAAGAGACGAGATACCAGTGTTTACATTAACGCTTGTGTGATCAGTTGAGTGGTCTGCAGTTATTCGTCTATTTTCTTGAGCTTTAGGACCCGCTCGGGACCGACCCAGTTGTTTATCACGGATCAGGTATACTATTCTATTGATTTTGTTCTCGAGCAAGAGAGAGTGCACAGAGAACGAGTAAAAGGCTCGAGTTAATGGCAAATCATACAGGTATAAAATAATTTTTCGTAGATTTGAAAACTGTTTGAATTTTGTTCATATTTTTTGGAAACATCATTTTCATTTTTTCGTGTCTTTCCAAGTGTAAAGAGGTATCTCATGAAGTTAACCCTTAACGCTTCGTGCAATTCTTTTTTTTCATATGCAATAGTCCCTTTTTCAAAAAATTCTGATTCCTTCGTAAAAAATACGTCTCTACCATTGCTCAGCTTTACATCCTCGACATTCTTCTATGTCTTTAACTATAAAAATAGGTCGGAAAATAACTTAATGACGAAGCATCTGGTATGTAACTGTATTAAATACACAATGTCTCCTAAGGGTTAAATCTAAAAGTTTGAAAGTATAGAGCAGTGATGGCGAACCTATGACCCCGTGGGTCAGTGTCTGACCCACGCAAGCTTTGTCATTGACCCACACTTTCTAGGCAACTATTTGTTTGCTTATACGGGTTGATTTAGATTTTTTAATTTGTTTGAATAATTTATATTCTATCTGTTTTTTTTTCAAGCACCGCATTAACACAAAAGCAATTTAAATGCTGTCTATAACCTTTAGTTTGACCATTACAGTTCTAAAGTTATGCCAACGACGATTTTCACTAAAAACTTTAGAATTTTTAACCACACTAAAAATTGTTAAATCGTCAAACCTCGCCGATTTTTACTCGTTAAGCCAATTGAATTTTAAAGATGTTTAGTTTTAAAAATATTCAGTTAAAAATTTTTAAACGTAACTCTTGCGCAAATGGGCATTAGTGACCCAAGAGGTAGTACTAAAAAAAATATGAACAAAATTTGTACTCACATCTCAAAAAGGTTCGCCATTCCTGGAATACAGTTTAACCTTTAAATTAAACTCAAAAGATTAATGTATAAGTAATAGATATATAATAAAGTTAAAAAATTGTAAGTGTTTCGGTTAAATGTTGTAATGCTTCTGTTCGGTACTACAAGTATTATTTCACGTAAAAAACATTTATATTTAAATATTGTTGAATATGTAGTTGATTTATGACATTATAAAAAATTTAGTACTTTCAAACCGTTTATCCCCCAATTATTGTTATTAATTATATAATTGTTGGATTTGTCCCCCAATTAATTCGGATCAACACATATAGTGCTGGACAAAAGAATAAAATACTTTATATATATATAAAGTATTATATATATATATTTATATATATATACATATAAAGTATTATAGTATTATTATTATTATTGTTTATATGTTTATTGTTATAGTATTATTATTATTTAGTTATATATATATATGAAATACTTTATATATATTTGAAAGTAGAAAACAATACATGTTATACATATTTCATGAAGTGACCTAGGCAAGTACACAAAATCTTACGTTTTCGTGATACATAATAAAAACGTCAGAACAAGAAGTGTAAACATAAACTGACTTTGTCCGAACAAAATGATAAGACATTGGTTTAAACATTACAGTTATTTCGTGGAAATACTTTATCAGATGTCAAGTTAATATTTTGTGACCATTTCTATAGTATGACATTTAATAATTGTTTACGAATTATTTTATATAATTTTTTTTTTATTTGTTCCCGTTATATTGCATTCCAATTGTAAATAATACTTTTTTTTTTTAGTATAAATGAAATTGTCGGACTAGTTATCGAAGATCAAATTGACCAAACCGATAACATAATTTACCTAATGTTCCTTTGAAACAAATTGTAAATTCACTGAGTGATAAATAAAAAAAAAAGGTTATTGTAGATGATTTCATTAAAATGATCGCAATTGAAACTAACGGATATTATCATCAAACGCAACAAAGATATAAATGTGCAATGAAATCAACGAAATGGTACAATACTATAGTTTCCGAGATGAAAAAGTTCATCGCGTTAAATATTTTTATGGGACAGGTACAGAAAATTACAATACATGATTATTAATTAATTCGTCAGTCAATTACGACCCCTTTCTTTGCAAAAATAATGACAAGGCATAAATTTCTTTAAATTTTGCATTTTTTGCACTTTTCCAATAACTTAGAAATCTCGTCAAATCCAAGCAAGTTATGTAACATTCAACCCGTTACAAATTATCTTTTAAATAAATTTAACACAGTGTACAAACCAGAACAGGAGTTTCCTTTAAATGAATTTGGAAGACTCTCCTTTAGGGTTTATAATCCGAGTAAAATAACAAAGTACGGAATACTAGTTAGAGCAGTGTTTCCCAACCTTTTTCGTGCCATGCCCCACCTTAATAAAGTTTTTATGCCCCCCCCTCCTATGTAACATACATAATTTTTAACATTAAAAAATTGATTTGTTCACTTAAGAATCATAAATGATAGGTTCTATGAAGAAATCACTATGAAATTGTTAACAAAACACAGTAGGTAAAATTTCAAAACATATAATGAAAAACTGAAATTCAAATTCCAAATAATTTTAATACAGATTTTTCTATATTAATTTATTATTTTAATTTAGTAAGATCCTTACGTTTGATGCTTGCTGCACAGAGATTTTATATTAGGTTCCAATTTGGTTAGATTCAGTCTCAAGTCTCCACGTTGCGTTATATCCAGCTGATTTCTTTTTTTTACCAGTAAATCATTTTAAATCAGGATGCCAATCACCCAGTTGATATTTTGGTCTCGTCAAACGAAATTATACCTAATAATTATTTACCGCAATTATTTAAGAATTTGCTTTTTTCGTTAAATTTGGCACCGATATCTAGCGTTGCATTTAAATGGCCCGGAGCGAAAGGGTTAAAGTCGTGTCGAGTTCATTTTCGAATTGACCCCCTGTGGGTCGTGGGCCCCACGTTGGGAAACACCGAGTTAGAGTCTTGGCTGAGTTGAAGACACGCAAACTATTCCCACGCCATATTGACCAGAAATCCTGCTCCGATTCCCGTATGTGCTCTCAAGTTGACAGTCAATTGGTGATGCTCAGAAATCATCATCAGTTTCAAGAAACATTTCAAGAAATTGCTTCAAACGTTATGATGACGTAGAGCAAGTAAAATGTAATCTTACCGTTCTCACCGCACTTGGCCGATCAATTGGCGCACGCGAAGAGAAAAGTATCGTTTATGTTCTCAATATTGTGACGTTGCGTTGGTCGAAAACATGGGTGGAAGGTTTTTCTCCATCAGAACTACTACGATTCCCTCCTTGATCAGATCGATATTTCTCGTCCGCTTATGATGAACGTTTACTGTCATCTTGACCAGAAATCTTGCTTCAGCTTCTGTGTGTGTTGTTATGTTGACAGTCTATTGAACGATGAAGATTTGAAATCATTTTCGGGTATGTTCTTTAAGGACTCACCGGTCGGTAAATGACATGACGTCAGTGTCGATGGATCGTTAGGATCAAAGGAAAGGCGAGTTAGAGGACAGTAGTCGAGGAGGTAAAGGTATACCGCAGGATGTCGTACGGTTCTACCTGGTACAGTTAGTGTGCCTACCCTGTCGTTATTCCGTGCAATAATCCTACCCTTAATCCCATTCTCAGACGCCCAAATCCCATGTCAGAATAGGGTGCAGGGGGAGAACTGGGTATTCTCTTACCCGACACTTTGTCTATTGGATATAGTTTCCATGAGCGAAGGGTTTCAAGCATAGTATGCCACCTTTTACCCACAAGAATTGTTCAAAAATGAAACTTCGCTAACTACTTGGACATCAATAACGCTGACTCTTTCCCATAACGAAGATAGATCGCAGGATGTCATACGGTTCCACCTGGTCCAGTTAGTGTGACTACCTTGTAGTATGCATGTTGTTATTCCGTGCAACAACCCTATCCTCAATCCCATACTCAGAAGCCCAAATCCCATGCTAGAATAGGGTGCAGAGGGAGAACTGGGTATTCTCTTACCCGACACTTTGTCTATTGGGTATAGTTTCCATGAGCGAAGGGTTTCAAGCATAGTATGCCACCTTTTACCCACAAGAATTGTTCAAAAATGAAACTTCGCTAACTACTTGGACATCAATAACGCTGACTCTTTCCCATAACGAAGATAGATCGCAGGATGTCATATGGTTCCACCTAGTCCAGTTAGTGTGACTACCTTGTAGTATGCATGTTGTTATTTCGTGCAACAACCCTATCCTCAATCCCATACTCAGAAGCCCAAATCCCACACCAGAATAGGGTGCAGGGGGAGAACTGGGTATTCTCTTACCCGACACTTTGTCTATTGGGTATAGTTTCCATGAGGGAAGGGTTTCGAGCATAGTATGCCATTTTTTATCCATAAAAATTGTTCAAAGGTGAAACTTCGCTAACTACTTGGACATTGATAACGCTGACTCTTTCCCATAACGAAGATAGACTGCAGGATATCATACGGTTTCACCTAGTCCAGTTAGTGTGACTATCCTGAAGTATGCATGTTGCTATTCTGTGCAACAACCCTATCCTCAATCCCATACTCAGAAGCCCAAATCCCACACTAGAATAGGGTGCAGGGGGAGAACTGGGTATTCTCTTTCCCGACACTTTGTCTATTGGGTATAGTTTCCGTGAGGGAAGGGTTTCGAGCATAGTATGCCATTTTTTATCCATAAAAATTGTTCAAATGTGAAACTTCGCTAACTACTTGGACATTGATAACGCTGACTCTCTCCCATAACGAAAATAGATCGCAGGATGTCATACGGTTCCATCTGGTCCAGTTAGTGTGCCTACCCTGAAGTATGCATGTCGTTATTCCGCGCAACATCGTTCGCCTTGTTCAAACCTTGTTCGAAATCCGACTGTGAAAATTTATATTTAAAAATAAATAAATTTCCCAGTCTTCGAATAGCCGATAAATAATTATCGATAAAGAATTAAGAATTTGTCAACGCCTAGCTGTATTTCTTTTGGTGTCCCAGCCAGGAACACCGTTTATTTATATTTACAGGTTAGAAGGTTTAAATGTATTTGAATTTGGTTGACTTCCTTCTTCCAACCGCCTGGCCTTTGGGGTCCTATAGGTCCGGCGTGGTCAACTCTTGGTCAGGTACTTCACCCGGGAACAATTGTGGACTGTATTAGATTTTAATGTAAATATTTAGTATTCAAGCCTGTTTCGTCGGCTTATTGCACGGCGATAAGCCGTGTCGTGACTTCTTACGATGTTTATCAGGTTTGCATACGTCCGTGATCATGTGGAACTTAGGTTTCTCGAACGTAGTCCAGCCGATCTTATTGAGTCCCGAGACCAATGTACGACATACAGCATTGTGCCTCCAAATTAGACCATCATGAGTACCAAAACACCCTTGAATGACGTGCGCGACCGTTTCGATGTATCGGTAGCCGGCACAATATTGGGTGGTTTGTCCATGTCGCTGCATGCCTCCCGTGTTATACTGAAACTAAAACCCTGATTGGTCCTGAATGACCTTTAACCCTTTGCGGTCGACTACATTTTCGGCCGGGTAGGGTGGCAGGTCGAGGCGATTTTCGCGAATGTGTCGGGCACGTTATAGATACAATAAAATTATCTTATAAAAATGTTACATTTTGATAGTTTATCTATATTTATACCATTAAGAAATTTATACCATAAACACCGTTGTCGCCGCTCACGCGCCATCCGACCTGCGGCCCGAATAGCCATGGCGCCGGAGAGGCGCTTTCCGACCGCAAAAGGTTAAAACTGACCGTTCTATTGCAACTGGAAAACTGTGTCTCAGAGACTGCTGTTCTTTTCCATTAGCACAAAATGCTCACTGATTGGTTCTTTCTGATTTTTGGAAATTGCCAATCAGTGAGCCTAAGTTTCACCGATAACGCCCTTCTCTTGTGCCTTAAGCACGCAAGTTTTCTTGGAGAGGGACGTTTTTTTCCAGGTGACTCTTAGGGGGTCCTGACCTTCGCCAAGATCGAAAAGATCTTCCTCCAGGTGCTGACCACTCGGTGTTCTAACCGTCACGAATTTCTCGGAGTTACTGCCCTTTGGTAGGTGCACGTACAGCGTGTCGCAACAGTGCATTTGTTGACTAATTTTGTTGGATTTGATTGAGTTTGTTACACAAGTTTAATGTAAATATAATATACAGATACATAGTAAGAAATATACGAAAGACTATAAATGCGACGACGTGGTCCGCTGTTCTCTACAACTCTCGATTTCAAATTAACGAAACGAGAAGATCCTTGTTTGCACCAACTTCCGCAAACTTTAATCTATCTATACTTAAATCCCAGCTATCGGCTGTCGATGCTTGCAAGCTTGTATCACTCCCTTCTCCGTCCACAATTCTTCCAAAGTATTTTCTCCGGTTTTAACCATTCTTTCCGTCTCTTTGAAAATTTCCGTGACGGTTTTTTTAAGTTCTCATTCGTCCCCAGCTTTCCCAACATCAATACCAGTTTTCGTCTGCTCGCTTTGTCGAAAGTTGCCTTAAGATTTTTGCGAAAAACAAGAAAACCCTCCCTCCCTTTCTACTTAGTTGTCTATTTACTAAGCAGTTTATAATTTAAATTGAGATTGTAAAACTCTCGAAGACACGTGATTCGATTTTCCGAAAGAGGAAACACGAACGAACGTTCAAACTGTTTTGATAAATTGTTTCTTAGCTTCTTGCATTTCTCGTCATCCTCCCATGTTTCGATCAATCCAATCACATTGAAGTTTTCCGTATACGTCCAGGTTTCTTCGCGATTATTCCACATACTCGCGACATTACAAAAACATGCTCTTAGGCATGTCTTTCTTTGCCCTCCAACCCCTCCGCTGCCCGTCTCTTTTACTATTCCACAGCCTATTCTCCTTATTTCTGGCTTCTCTGCCTTTCATTGCATACGTACATTTCACTCTCTATTTTTATTTTCAAATATCCTACCCTATTCTCTCTTTTTCCCCTGGTCTTAGCTCTTAAGTTTCTTTGTATCTCCCGTTGCCCTTTCATGAGGTCGTCTTCAACGTATACGCCTCTGTTCCGTTTTCTTTATCATGATTCCCTTTGTCAGGTTTCAAGAAACATCTCAAGAAATCGTTTCAAACGTTATGACGACGCATAACGAGCAAAATGTAATCTGACCGAATCTCACCGCACTTGGCCGATCAATTGGCGCACGCGAAGAGAAAAGTATCGTTTATGTTCTGAATATTGTGACGTTTCGTTGGTCGAAAACATGGGTGGAAGGTTTTTCTCCATCAGAACTACTACGATTCCCTCCTTGATTAGATCGATATTTCTCGTCCGCTTATGATGAACGTTTACTGTCATATTGACCAGAAATCTTGCTTCAACTTCTGTAGGTATTGCCATGTTGACAGTCTATTGGACGATGAAGATCTGAAATCATTTTCGGGTTAGGTTCGTTAAGGACTTACCAGTCACTGAATAACTTGGCATCAGTGTCGATGGATCGTTAGGATCAAAGGAAAGGCGAGTTAGAGGACAGTAGTCTCTCTAGTAGGACTCTTAGGGGGTCCTGACCTTCGCCAAGATTAAAAATCTTCCTCCAGGTGCTGACCATTGTTTTTTTTTCTCTCGTGGAGGAAATCCTCCAAAAGATACCCGGTCACCCTGGGGGTGGGGGTGACGAAGTTATGTAGGATTTTTACCTACTAAAACCTCCACGGTGGCCTACTACAGCGAAATAGGGGAGCACCGGGAACTCTGAAAGAACACTTCCAGTACTCCCCCTCGCCATTGCCCGATTGGGGGTCAGAACCCCGCTCAGTGGTTGTTTCAGAGCCGCGCAATCACTGCACGGCGCTGACATACGTCGGGAGAAGTGGTGCAATAGAAGTGTGGCTGTTGTAGAAGAGAAGGAAAAGGAATGAGAAGGGGTGTTTTGTCCGGGGCCTGCTAGTGGACTCGTCAATAAGGCTTACCTAGCAGGCCTTTGCCTTAGACACAGAGATTCAGGTGCTGACCACTCGGTGGTCTAACCGTCACGAATTTCTCAGAGTTACCACCCTTTGATAGTACATTTTTTGACCAATTTTGTTGAATTTGGTTGAGCTTGTTACACATGTTTGATGTAAATATACTATACAGATACATAGTGAGAAATATACGAAAGATTATAAGTACGACTGCGCGGTCCGCTGCTCTCTACGACTCTCGATTTCAAATTAACGAAACAAGAAGATTCTACGAAGATACTACGACGATTCCCTTTTTGATCTGCATGAGGATGTCTGTCTTCCGTTTATGATGAACGTTTACTGTCATCTTGACCAGAAACCTTGCTTCAACTTCTCAACGTATTGTCATGTTGACAGTCTATTGGACGACGAAGATCTGAAATCATTTTCGGGTATGTACTGTAGGGGTGTAAGTCGGGAAATAATGAAATAACAGCACAAGAACATAAAAGCACTTTATTTCTAACCGGCCACGACCGTTCCCTTACGTTGGCTAAATCCATTCCAAAAAACCATTCCATCCGCCACGGCATCGAGGAAGCAGGATCTCGAACAATTGCCGATTCCTTCTTTTCGTCATTTCGAGTAACCCGCAAACACAACTTCAAGGAATTGCCGCATTTCCTTTCGGTGCCGCGTCAAAGAACGCCTACAGTACGTTAACCCTCTATGGGCCCGTGTAACTTTCAGGTTACATGCTAATTTATTGACATTTTAACAAATAATTTTAGTTTTTTTCATGAGATGGCGTATACATATTAATTTTATAATGTTCTATAATGTAAAATTGTTTAAACTGGAAATTTTGTTTTCATCCGCATATATAGAATTATAATTATTGATTTTCCGTTCCATCAATCTTTTTATATTTAAAACAAAAATTCGGCCCATAGAGGGTTAACCCTTTCTCTATGACGGTTCGGTCCGCCGTGGAGCCACTCCTGAACGGGACCTCCCGTTGAAAGTGTGCACGTTGCCCATGGATAGATGGTTTAAAAGAAAAGGGATTTTTATTTAAAACAATATACTCATAATATCTACATAAGATATAAACTTACTTTAATGGGTAAAAAAAGTCTCGTTAACCCTTTGAATGCTATGGGCGCATATATGCGTCTGACAGAAGTTGCTCGTAGGGACTATGGACGGATATATGCGTTTCTCAAATTTTGTTTCTGTTGGAAATTGAATACAGAAATACTACGAAGCAAAAATTAACCATAAACCAGCTTTCTCTTAACGGACTTTCTCAAAGGGCTTCTTCCAAGAAGCTAGGCCACATCTGGTATTTTAGAAAGTTCGAAAACATCGAGAAACAGAACAAAGGGGTTGTAGGACCCGGACGGGGTTGTAAGAATTTCGACCACTGCGTTCTGCTAGTCTCATGGCAAAGCTTGCAAGGTTCGGTCACAGTTGCCATTCCCCATGCTATATAATAAAGTATTATAATGTTTCAAATAAGAGTGTATTTTATTTAACCAATATAAAACATCTTCAGCAGAGATTGATCCAAATTTGGAACCCTATTTGTTGAAATTTGTCGGAATCAGAGTTTTTTTCCGCTGACATTTTCGGATACTTCACGATATATAGTTTGTCAGCTGTTATTTTGGTGTTTGTACAAGTTGTTGTTTATTAGAAATTGAATACAGAAATACTACGAAGCAAAAATTAACCATAAACCAGCTTTCTCTTAACGGACTTTCTCAAAGGGCTTCTTCCAAGAAGCTAGGCCACATCTGGTATTTTAGAAAGTTCGAAAACATCGAGAAACAGAACAAAGGGGTTGTAGGACCCGGACGGGGTTGTAAGAATTTCGACCACAGCATTCTGGCTAGTCTTGTGACAAAACTCGCTAGGTGCGGTCAAAATTGCCCTTCCTCGTGCTATATAAAAGTATCAATAAATTATCAAAGTGTTATTTTACAAATAAGAGTTCATTTCATTTAGCAATATAAAACCCCATTCCCAATAGTTTCCTTCACCTTATGACTTTTTCCGTGGCCACACGTTTCAGCGTTAACCTTTTAGTGTTGACGAAAATTACTCGTAGGGACCATGGATGAAAATTTACGTTTGCCAATCTTTTTTCGATCTTTCGCTTACTCCACCGCGATTGTCAGTGTACAAGTAACAATACTCCGTCTCCAACAATAGTGCGCTGTCCCTTCGAAGCGCTTAGGCCAAGAGTATTCAGCACTCAAAGGGTTAACAATTAAAAGAAGTGAAAAAATAATATATCAGCCACAAGATGCGGTGCTATCCAAAAACTAGGTGGTGATTTTACCAGTATGTCGGATATATCCGGCGTTCGGCACCATGGATTTTCATATGGATGACGGACATATCCGTCGTTCGGAGCGAAAGGGTTAACCCCTTGACTACTGTGGGCGCCTGTAGGCGCTTAGAAATTTTGCGTTTGTGATACTGGGAGCGCCTATAGGCGCTCGACACAGTTTGACTTTCTGACACTGAGAGCGCCTATAGGCGCTTCACACAGTTTGGCTTTCTGACACCAAAAATTCGCCGTTCTCGGCGCACATCGTAACTCAATCCCTGCCGTATGGTACGACCAGTACATATCAAAGTCTGCCGTAGTCAAGGGGTTAAATGGGGTGGGCAAACGAGATCGAACTCGAGAAGATATACTACGTAGATGCACGTCGTGTCCAGAGTTAATTCATTACGGAAACGACGCAAGGTATGTATACAGATTATAAAGTTTCTTGTGTATTCCAATGTTCACGTCATACATGTTGACTTGTGAGAATGTGTTGTGTCACACCTTGAGTTGACTCGTCACGGTAACCATCAATTGCAGTTTATGTACGTATCTCGTTCAGTCTTGAATACACTGTTCTAATAGTTATGCTTGTGGCGACAACAAACAATTGGTGGCGCCCTGGAACAGGATTCCAATGATGATCTGCAACGCTTAATCCATTTGCATCGTAATTCTACTTAAATTGCTTTGTTCAGACATCAGCGTCGTTCAACAAAGATGAAAATCGGGATAATCAAAGATCCAGTGTTACTGCAGTGGTTACGAGTTAGCTCTCAGGAAGTTAGAAATCCAACTCAAATTATCTATAATTTTCATTTGTTTATTTTATTTCGTCCCTAAGCATTCTAAACATATTAAAATTTACGAATATAATTTAGTTTTCGCCAGAATTACAATTTAAATATCAAATTGTAACCAAATTTTACGCATGACGGATATAGCTGTCATAACACGAAATTCTGCCATTCTTCCATGACGGATATAGTCGTCAAACACACTTAACCGGTTAATTACAATTCAAGAACCGCATACGCTCGTCGTATGTGCAATTCGCGACATTTTACGGAGAGCGACTATATATGTCGCCCGTAGTAGCGAAAGGGTTGAAAAACGTTCATTTTCAATCGAATAACAAACATCGAACAATGTGAAAAGGTTGCGAAAGGTCAGAATTTGGACGACAGTTGTCAATGTTAGTGTTGGTCAGTACTCCTGTAGGAATCACCGGGACATCCCTCTTCAAAAAGGTTCTCTTTGGTTACAGAGGAAGGGTGTTCTCGGTGACAATTAGGCTCGCTGATTCACAGTCTCCATAAGCGAAGCAATTTCTGAATTGTAGGCAATTTGCGGATTAGGGCGGCATTTGCATAAGGAGATCGGCATTTGTATAAGGAGAGCGGCAAAGATTAATAGCAAATGCCGATTGCCATTGATTTCTTTGAGCGGCCCGCGTATCAAAGTTAAGGTGTCGCCGCGTTCTCTTAAGCCGCGTCCACATAGAAGAGAACAGTTCGCGAGCAGCTCGCGAGCAGCACACGAATTGCTCGCGTGTGGTTCGCGAGCTGTTTGCCAACGGAAAATGCAGCATATCCAGACTGGAGCTCGCGAACAGTTACAAGCTTGTTCGCTCTGAATTCATGGGCAGTTCGCTATTAGCTTTTGCCATATACTGTGTTACAAACGCGTCCAGATACGCTTCGAGCTCGCGAACAGTTTCTTTGATGTACCGCTTCCCGAGCGAACACTGTTCGCGAAAGTGTCCACACTGCTGGCGAGCACAGCTCGCGAACTGTTCGCGAGCTGTTCGCGAACAGCAGTGTGGACGCGGCATTAGGTGCCGCGTTTTCTTTTCGGCGCTGCTTCAAACATTGCCGCGTTTGAAGGAATAAAGGGTCGCCGCCGTAAATCGGATCAAAGAAGATGCGAACGGCAGATATTCCAAATGCAAAAGCGTCACCGAGGTTTGCACCAAGTGGGGATATCGAAGGCGGGCACTTTTTTTGAAGGTCCTGATTGGCGAAGGCAGGAACCGCCTATCAGGTTAGAGGCAAATAAATAAGGAACCTCGCGAGATCTCTCATCTCTCGTTAATCGTTCAGCGTTAATTGTTAATCGTTCGTTGTATCATCTTGTTGTAATAATCACCGTCGTAATAGTTGCCGTTTTAGAGACTATCCTGACAATAGTCTATGTAGAAAAACCGTTCGGTCAATAAATAATTCCTACACAATAGGTAATAGTTTATTTCTCCCAACCTTCTTTATTCCAAGAATATGTATATATGTACATGTGTACGATATATAGAGTAGATCATGTGGAGCGGAAGGGGGTGTCGAGGTTACGGGTGTTTTGAATTATGCGTTTTATTCACGTTGATGTCTCGAAACTACATGTTTATGTTAAAATATTGTAAATATCTATCTAGCAATCCCATTTGTTTAGCATCGCATTCTCCTTGAATTGTTGAAATAACGCAATATTAACCCCTTGACATACGAATTAAATGGAACTTGATGCGACCGAAAAATACCATTTAATTTCGCTCAACTGAACGGTTACGTGAAGGCTGAGAAAGAGTATATTTTATTTTGAAATTTGGATTTTTCATTCAGATTGATGTTAATAAAGAACATCTAAATAATATTAAAAAATAATAATCAACGCACGAGTGAAGCAACTATGTAATCTAATTGTATACTGCACGGCGTCCGCCGAAAAAAGCGCTTGACGAGTCTGACTCGTCAAAGTCTACAGTGGCCCGTAAAATGAATGACGAGTCAGACTCGTCATTGTATGTCAAGGGGTTAATATACGTGAATCATAATAAATATTTGGAATTTGAAAATTTTTGAAGTTAGTATCGTTAACACGTTGAGCCCGGCGCCGGCACTAGAATTTTCGTTTGACTGGCGTCGGTCCGTCTAATGAATTATCATCTTCTGATGATGACAACCGTACTACTCTGCGACGTTTGGAAGATAAAAATATTTCACTTGACGTGCCACTATCTTCTTCTCTTTCCGACATATTCAATGTTATGGGCAATAACTATTTTCAAAACTACACTCAACTTTCTTTTTACGAACATTCTGTACACTTCGGTAGGCCTTTTCCAATTGATCGCCTCTCGAAACTACATACGTGACTTTTTTATACATCATACGAAAATATAGTGAACAGAATCACACCAGTACATCTAAAAGGCGTCGAAATTAGCGCAACAAAGAATAATTCTTTATCTCTCAGCGATACCCTACAATTTTGTATCGTTCGCCGGCTGCCGGCTGAAAGCACAGCAAAGTCGGCGCCGGGCTCAACGTGTTAACCCTTTGCGGACGAGTGTCGGATATATGTAGGAAATGTTCTATATTAATATAGAACATAAGATGGAATTCAGGTGTGAAAAATAAAACGTGAAGCGACTAAAACTTAATAACAATATATTTAAAACAATTCAACAAAACAACTTAAACGACTTTACAACTTAGCAACTTTAACACTCTTTCTACGTTCACAACCAAACCTTTCTTCTACGTTAGTCAAAAGCTTTCTGCCACGCGCTCGCATTTTCCCCGTCATATATTCTCCCAAACACTCGTTTCCTTTCATTCTAATTGTCAACCTTTCTCACTCTACGCATTCGGTCACGACCACCCAGAATTTCTCAGTCACGCTGTTTTCCAAAGTTCTCATCTTTCAAGCCTTAGAAACATTCGAGCCCAAACATTCTGCGTTCGCACGACAATCGCCCAGCTCAAGTACTCTTCAGACTTTCCCAAACTCGCATCCACTCGATCGCATTCCTACATATATCCGCCCAACTCTCGCGCTGCGGCTGGCATTTGCCTGTCTTAACACGTTGAACGCCCAGCGTAAATCGGTGGAGTTTCTCCCAAGACCTAAACCCGAGACTCGGAGTGTAAACAGCGCAATGTTATATTTACTTTATAATTTATTGTTACTTTATATCGTATATACTTATCATAATTGCGTTACAAATAAAATTAGTGTAAATTACCTCCAAAATTTTGTTTTAATTAGAAAAGTGTCAACCGTTTACAAGAAACATAGCTGTCACCCATATCTGGGTGACGTGGCGTTCAACGTGTTAAACGACACGTATAAGATACACATGGGTATACTAGCCTAAGAAGTCAAGTTGGCCTAAATTTGTTTGTTTATAGTTTTGTTAGATTTTATGAAAAACTTACTTAAATACAGCTTTAGTTTTTATAACACAAACGCGCGACGTAACTATTTTCTTTACTGCTCCGTCCGCAAAGGGTTAAACGACTAACGGTCACCTCTCGAGTGCAAAGGGTTAAAACGTATTGCACAGTTAATTTGACAAAAATATTCTGTTTTACATTGAAATATAATTTGCAAGGAGGATGCGTGTGCTCGGAACGGCTGTGTAAGTTTACTGTGAAACATTGCAGGAGTCACGGGATAATGCGCGCTCTTTCACTTCGACGGAGGCACAAACCGAACTCCCACTCCAAAGTGGTCCAGAGGCACTGGAAGATCTGGACGGTGTTCGAGGTGCACGCAGAAGAGAGAGGCGGTTGCGAAGGCAACATCGTCGGGCCTTGAGATCATGCTCGATGCCACCATCTTACCCCGGAACATCGGCTGCATGCCAGGCTTCCACTACCGCACCGGGTGTACCGCTGGTCACTCCTACCAGAGGATTTCTGCACCCTCCGCCGCCTCATTTAGGTCTCAGGGGCCTTAGTCTCGGCTTGCCATTTCCTGTTCCAACCAGCGTCTCTGCTTTCGGCCGGTAAATATATACACGAGGTGGGGTGTGTGCGGTTTTAATCAAATGTTTCGAGAAAAACGTGTTGGGTTTTATTAACCCCTTGCACTACCGCGAATCTCTGAAAAAGCCATGCCAAAGTTGGCCGTCGGAATGGTTGCGGGAGGTGCCGAGCGGCGGAGCTCGAGTGGTACAATTTGAAACACAATACCTTACGACTGAGTTACATAGTCCCGCGCTCGTATTTAATTCACACAATGAAAATCTTTGAAAATTTAAATGAATTTGAATAAAAAATTTGTAGAAATACTTTAATTATTACATATAATAATAATAATAATAATAATAATAATAAGACCATATTATAGCAGGCTGTAGACTACTAGCTGCAACTGACTACACAGACAGACACAACAATGCTGGGAAAATTCTATACATAGCACTAACAAATAAATACGAGCTTACGAACACTACAGAACCATACTATAAATATAGCCCACATAGGATCATAGAAAATAACACACATAAAATATACTGGGCAACCCCATACTCACGGATAAAACAATCACAGCCAATAGACCCGATATCACACTTATAGACAAAATAAACAAAAACACATATATTATTGACATGGCCATACCCAGCGACCACAATATAAAAGCAAAATATATAGAGAAAAAAGAAAAATACACCCCACTTGCACAGGAAATAAAAAGAATCTGGAACCAAGAAAAAGTAACAATACTACCGTTCATAATTTCAGCAACAGGCATCACCCCAAAAACATTTATACAAAACTTACAAGCATTACAACTACCAACATACATACACTCACACATACAAAAAGCAGTCATCCTCAACACAACGACAATAGCAAGAAAATTCCTACAATAAACAACACTGGCATGAACTTGGTGCAACCCGTTCATGCTGGTCACAAGCCAGAGAGAGAATCCTCTGAGAGGTCACTATAATAATAATAATATAAATATAAATATAATAATAAAGGAAATAATAAACACATCAGAAATAAATTTTAATATAGAGAACCGAGAATGGACCTGAGCTGACCCGAGATTAGGATCACGAGTCAGACTCGTAATATTCATGTTTGGCCTGAAATGTCGATAACGAGTCTGACTCGTGATATTCATGTTTGGCACAAAACTTTCATCACGAGTCAGACTCGTCAAAGTAGTGCAAGGGGTTAACCCTTTCGCGGCGGAGCGCTCAGAAATGAATTGCGCTCTAAGCAGCCGGTGGAAGATCGCCCAGCTCAAGCACTTTTCAGACTTTCCCAAACTTGCATCCATTCGATCGTATTCCCACAATTATATTTGATTATTGTAAACAAAATCTCTGCACAAGAAACGTGTGCTGCTAGCGCATCGAAAACAAACGACTTAATGGACATTATTGGGCAATTACTGATAACAAGTGAACGGGGCGTCAAAAGGCGCTGTTGGCCGCGAAAGGGTTAAATATGTGGCTGTTGTGGAAGAGAAAGAGTGAGAAGGAAAAGGGGCCTGTTAGAGTACTCGTTAGTAAGGCTACGTAGCATGCTTTAGAAACAGGGATAGTAAGGGACAGGTCGGAACTTGTATAAATAGAAACCGGGTTGGATTCGAGCACTTGCGAGAAAGATCGTCGGTTAATCTCTGGCGTTAAGTTTTTTCGTGAATTTTTATTGTTTTCTCAATTCTTTTCGCTTTTTGTATCCCTATTAACCCTTTGCACTCGAGGCCATTTTTGTTTCGGGCGAAACAGCAACTCGAGACGATTTCAGCTATATTGGGGAAGCATTTTACTGGTACTTTAAAATTATTTTATAGTGAAACAAACGTATACGAATAATAAACTTTCACCGATTAATTTATTTATATATCGAATACAACAAAATCTGTTAAATATTATATACTCTGGACGCAACAAACTTCCCGGGCGTCGTGGCGGCGCCGCTCGAGTGAAAAGGGTTAATATGAAACGAATAAATCATAATAAACCAAAAAATTAAATCATTTTTTTTCTTACTACAAAAAATCGTCCCTCAAGAGGTTAAATCGTCATTCGTCTCAGTTTGTATGATAACACGTGATTAACACTAGAACTACCGACAATCAAAGCGTACTTATTTGCACGGAAGAATTCACATTGGAAATTACAGGAAAAAATACGGAATACATAAGAAATAAATCTTTATTTATACCTTCTACGGAAAATCATAGGAAATTTTGGAAGCTTTACCACAGTGAATTTATAAGGTTGCTATAAGTAATCATCAACCAGTCATTTTGACTGCTGTGGTAGTTCTAGTGCTAAAGGCGAACGTATTTATCCGCGAGCACTTGTACATTACATAAAACGAGCGGTGGTGAAGTTGTGACAGACAATCGCTTCGCAGTAGGTCGCATAGCTGACCATAGTTGATTGCACTATAGTCGAGCGTAAGTCGAGCAAAGTATAGGACGAACATGTTCAAGCGATTTGCCAACTTACGGAGAGTACGTGTCGCCAGGTCATTCCAACGGTTGGTTCTTTTATCGCAGAGACACAGTTCCGAAGCAATGTTGTGGCCTCGGTTCCCCACCTGTGCGTTGGTCCATACTGGGTGTTGGCGTTGTGGGTCTGGTGTGCGCGGGTGCTGGCGCTCTCCTGGGAGCCCTCAGGGCTTCGGGTCGTGATCACATTGCTGTTGCACTTCTCATGATCGGTAAGATACTGTTTTCCTTATATCTTTTGCTTGATCAAAATTCATCTTTTTGGCTTTTTTGTAACAATTATACTGTTTATAAATATGCTCTCAAGATGCTCGCAGAGTTATTGAGTGTAGCAAAGAAAATTTGTTTCATGGCGCTGAGAGTTTTTGTGTTTAACACTATTCCTACCACGACCGGTCAAATGACCGTTTTTAAAATTGGGATTAGAATTTCATATATACAACGTAATTGAATCGCCTTAAAATTTTAGACTTTTCCTCAAATATACGTATAATACATTTTTCAATATTCACTTCTTTTTTCATTGTTTATTTTTTGAGAAAAATTTGTAGTCTGTTTTATGTGGGAATGTCGCGGTAGGAATAGGTATACGTGAATCGTCGGTAGGAATAGTGTTAACACTATTCCTACCACAACCGGTCAAATGACCGTTTTCAAAATTTCATAGATACAACGTAATTGAATCGCCTTTAAACTTTAGACTTTTTCTTAAATACACGTACAATACATTTTTCAATACTCACTTCTTTTTTCATTGTTTATTTTTTGAGAAAAATTTGTAGTCCGTTTTATGTGGGAATGTCGCGGTAGGAATAGGTATACGTGAAGTGTCGGTAGGAATAGTGTTAAATTCTACGAACAATTAACGTGGAATTTTGTTTTATACTCTTAAGTGGAACGATTCAAAAATTTCTGTGTCTTTTAATAGATACAATCTTTTGTAATTAATTTATTTTATTCAACGGGATAACATCCCCATTAGTGTACACGAGAAATGTAGAAATACGATGTAGGGTGTTCAAAAACATAAGTAATATAATTTGTAAACCTAAATTATCAATAATTCGAGAAAAATGGAAGGAAAGATAATAGTAAAACTATCCTTAAAACAGTAATCGGTGAGACGCATTATGCTTATTCCATTGAATTCCTTTTAAAACTCCAATTAAAAATCCTATTTAACTTGAAGAAAAAGAATGTCACCCAAATGTGGGTGACATGGCGACGAACGTGTTAATGTAATACTTAAATATAATAATAAATATAATCATAATATCAAAACTACAATAATTTTAAAGAAAAGGTACTTAGTAATTATTAATAATAATAAATAATCTTGAGAACCTTTTTTCTACAATAATAATAATTGTTTTGGCAAATTTTGCTCATGGAGCTCGAAACCCGTCAAATTGACGGGTCCCGTAAACCTAGTTTATATATCTATATATTATACTTCAATGCTTATTCCATTGAATTCCTTTTAAAATTCCAATTAAAAATCCTATTTAACTTGAAGAAAAAGAACGTCACCCAAATGTGGGTGACATGGTGACGAACATGTTAATATAATACTTAAATATAATAATAAATATAATCATAATATCAAGACTACAATAATTTTTAAGAAAAGGTACTTAGTAATTATTAATAATAATAAATAATCCTGAGAACCTTTTTTCTACAACAATAGTAATTGTTTTGGCAAATTTTGCTCATGAAGATCGAAACTCGTCGAATTGACGGTCCCGTAAACCTAGTTTATATATATATGTATTATATTTCAATGCTTATTCCATTGAATTCCTTTTAAAATTCCAATTTAAAATCTAATTTAACTCTGAAGAAAAAGAGCGACGAACGTGTTAAAGTTAAGGAAGAAAAGAAAAGAAAATGTTAAACAGGCGGGAACACTGGGCTGGGAAAGGAGATGTTATGAAATACAGAATAACGGCAATGGGAAACCGCAAGAGGTCCGTTCTTCGGCCAGATTAGCTGATCATGAAGCTACGAAAGAAGGAGAACTATGCTCCCAACGGTGACTTTCTAAACGTGGGCATGTAAACTGTGTTCCACACAGAACACATCTCACAATGGGGGAGAGTGTTCTAACCTATAGTGATCGATGCCATACACCTACACGTGAACACACCGTGAATCGATAAATGAACGAATTAGGATTGTAAAATGTTAAGAATCTATGGTTCAATTACAACAGTGAACGAAAGTTGAAGAATAAAAAAAAATTAAACTAACTAATTTACAAGGAATAGCATGATAAACCTGGACCCTCGAATGGAACGCTAAGAAACGAAATAAATTAAGTAATAGCTCAGACGACTTCTTTGGAAATGGAATAGGAAGACCAGCTAACAGAAAAGACCAAGTCGTACTAAATAGGATCCAGATCGGACGTTCTAGGATTACACAGGAACACCTACTGAAAAAAAAATACCCCCACTCTACTGCGACAAATCTTAACATCCCTTAACCATCGAACATATTTCATTTTTCTGTAACCAATATGAAACCTTATGAACCCAAGCAAAGGTTCCTAACTCACTAAAAGAAATCTTCAGCAACACAGAAAATGCCAAAAGTATCCTCAGTTTCATCCAAAGCAATAGACCATTGATTTTTGAATTTTTGAATACATTTAGCATCAACAATTAACAGTTTATGTCGCTAACGACCTCGCTGTCGATGCGACGTTAAGCCCTTAATTAAGAAAAAAAAAAGAATTTGCATTCTGTGCTAATCAATAAATAGTGTTCTACCATAATAATAACAAAAATGAATGTATAATGTTTTATGGTTTTCAAACATTGTCTATCTATTTATTTTTATTGTTATTATGGTAGAACACTATTTGTTAATTAGCATAGAATACGAATTTTGTTTATCCCGTTATTTCTTATAAATTAATCAATTTAGTTTCGTTGATTCTTTAGTCTTAAACTTTTGTTCGCTATTGTATGTACTGTCGTTCAAAAGTTTTGCGATGATGTCGTTATTAATTTGAAACTAACGTTGTACGTGTATCAGATAATAATAATTTCTTACGTTTATCATACAATTTTAAAGAAACAGACTTTCTAAGTCAACGCATAAAACGTGTATTGGGTTGGAAGGAAAGTTCTGTTGTATTTTCCGTTTCCGTTAATTCACGTGGAACCCAAACACTTTGCTTTAACACAAACCCAACAGATTTAACGTGATCTCCAACAGTTGTATGATGAATGCCAAACTCTTCTGCAATTTCTCGACTTGTTAAATGTGGATTATTTTCCAACATGGATCGCAAAACATCATTATCGATCTTGGTTGGTCGTCCAGATCGATCACTTTCTTGGAGGCTCAGATCCCCGGAACGAAATTTGCTAAACCATCTTTGACAAGTACGAACATTTACAATATCTTTTCCAAATACCGCACATAAATTTTTACATGCAACCGATGCGTTGCTTCCTTTTTGGAATTCATACAAAATGCAGTGTCGTAAATGTACTTTATCCACTGACATGTTTTTCACTTTAAATATCACAAGTAAATGATGAACGGTAAAAAAGGACTCCTTTTATGTTATACAGCAGGTAAAAAAACAAAAATATTCCCAATGACTCACTAGCCAGATGTTTTTTTTATTTACAAGAAAAATTACCTGCCTATTTAAAATACGACAGAACTTTCCCTCCAACCCAATAATTCTACCAGATTTATAAGTAGTAGTAAAGCTTATGCAGGAATTTTGGAATAGAATAAAAAATCTAAACTTTATTTCACATATCTCTAAGATAAGTTGTGTTTAACGTTTCAATTATTTGAGAAGCATTTATAGGTTCACGATAAAAGAAAAAATCGGAAGTGTCAAAGAAAGAACCGGTTCTGAATTCAGATTACACGATATCGACACTTTAAGGCAATGTCTCGCTATTGGCTTTTTAAATCATGTTCTAACATGTAAAATACTAGATCTACGTGTGCGACTTTTTTCAGTAGGCAGATTTCCCATCGTGAAAGTACTGAAGTAATATTATGTAACAGTATCTAGACTATAACGCTAAATTACTTATATTCTTCGAGTCAGTAGTACAAGATAATGTTAAACTTGAGTTGCACCGAATTTCTTATTGTATGCAAATATTTTCTTGCAATGAATGATAATGTATGTAATGAATACGTTGAATAATGTATAATCATGACACAGTTTGAATATAGTTTGGACGTACTATTTTTTTCAGCACTTATATCGGTGGTGAAAGTGTTGATTTATCAGCTTATTTAAGCTAATTTGTTAAAATTTCACGAAAGTGAAATAATTGAATTCTAAAAAACGACACAGTTTTGTTTCAGTTGTATAACAATACTTGAGACATTTTTTTGTCCTAATAAATTGAACTGCTGAAGATAAATATTTAACTAGCAAAAAAAAAACAGTTTAATCGCGAATCAAAATAATATTGTATTATTGCAAGAGAAGAAAGTTTAATTTTCTTTCAATATCTATGTTACATAATTACACAAGACACGTAGCATATTTTAAAACATAATCATTGTTACATATACACGTTTCCATATGTCGATAGGTATGCTGGTAGGTGTAGAATAATAATTAGTTTATAAGTTGTGAAACACGAATGCAACTAATTTATAAACCGTGTCTTATATGAAAAATGCAAATTGTATCATGTTATTATCATTTTAAATATTTAGTCGAAGTGAAATACATATTTAATGTGTATTTAATACATTCATATGCCAGTTTTATATAAATATACAGTAGCGGACAAAAGTTTAACCCTTTGCACTCGGCTATCCCCTCTCATGGAACATCGTAATCCTGGCATATGATAGTTTCGCAAATTTTCAGACTTTAGTTCAGACCCGGACGTTAAATAATCATATATGTAAATTTTAATATACAACTTAACTAAACTAAATGAAGTTTAATGTACGTGAATCATAGTAAATATTTCGAATTACAGAATTTTTAAAGTTAGTATTGTTAAACGACTAACGGTCATCTCTCGAGTCTAAAGGGTTAAGACTAAAGGGTGTAAGCAAATAAATAAATTAATTAATAAGAAACAACGGTATATATAAAATTTGTATTTTATACTAATCAATAAATGGTGTTTTACTATAATCACGATAAAAATGAATAAATGAACAATATTTGTGAACCGTAAAATTATATTTGACATTATCTCGTCGTCTTAAACTTTTGTCCGCCACTGTACGTACAGTAGCGGACAAAAGTTTAAGACCGAAGGGTTACCGAAAATAATTAAAGTTGTGTATAAAAAATAGCACAATAAACGAAATTTGTATTCTTCGTTAATCAATAAATAATATTCTCCTAGTAATGATGAAAATCTATGTATAAATAATATTTATCAACCACAGTACTATGCTTTATATCACCCTCTTGTCTTAAACTTATGTCCCCTACTGTATGTAGTATATTTGATCTGTACAAAACAATTTGTTTAATTACGATTTTCATCAAGCTTTCAACCGACTGATTGTCTTTTTGATAATGATCGAAAAATCACTAACTCCAGCCGTTGGCACCATGTCATATTTCCAGGAAACAGTTTACTTTCGAGAATATTGCTCCCGTACACCAATCTTCTTGGCACCAATTACAAATGCTCTGTTACAGGTATAGGAGTGGTTCTGGTAACAGTAAGCGCTGTGGCGTGGCGAGTGACCAGTCGAGAAAATTGTGGCAGTTTCTTTGGTTTCACCGGGATCTCAGGCAGGATCCCGCCCGCGAGGCCGATTCATCCGTATGCTGCCATGATCTATCCGGAATTCCAATTCAGAACGCCCCCACCAAGTTATCAGGTGACGTTCTCAAAACTGTCGTACACTTTTCGCATACCTGATCGACTCCATTCCTACCTCTCGTATTCAAATTTATGACACGCGTTTGTGGAACGCTTTCGCTGCATTTATCTTCTTCGAGCGTACAGAAAACCGAAGAAAATATAAGATCTCTACTTATTCGAATTAACGTTATCACATTGTCCACATCACATTGAGTTTTATTACTCTCTGAACCATGTCACGTAGCGTTCAACTTATATGAACATGTTCCTTCGCATGGTAGTGGAGCATGAAAGCAACGCATAATGTGTTGCGAGTGCATGGATAGGCGAGTAAAAATTGTGTTACATGAATATCAGCTTCTATTATGCAAACAAATAAAGAGCAGTGGAAGGGAAGATTAGTTAACTTTTGCGATCTGAAAGTTGCAGTAATTTTCAAAGAATATGGTACTACTGCAATAGGCTAGTTCTGGATGAGATGTCTCAGCGGTGAACTTAAATTATCAGCTTCTATTGTGTAAACAAATAAAGATCAGTGGAAGGGAAGATTAGTTAACTCTTGCGATCTAAAAGTTGCAGTAATTAGCAGTGGAAGGGTAGTTAATTCTTGCGATCTGAAAGTTGCAGTAATTTTCAATGAATATGGTACTATTGCAATAGGCTAGTTCTGGATGAGATGTCTCAGCGGTGAACTTAAATTATCAGCTTCTATTATGCAAACAAATGAAGAGCAGTGGAAGGGAAGATTAGTTAACTCTTGCGATCTAAAAGTTGCAGTAATTAGCAGTGGAAGGAAAGTTAACTCTTGCGAGCTAAAAGTTGCAGTAATTTTCAATGAATATGATACTACTGCAATAGGCTAGTTCTGGATGAGATGTCTCAGCAGTGAACTCAAATTATCAGCTTCTATTATGTAAACAAATAAAGAGCAGTGGAAGGGAAGATTAGTTAACTTTTGCGATCTAAAAGTTGCAGTAATTAGCAGTGGAAGGGAAGTTAACTCTTGCGAGCTAAAAGTTGCAGTAATTTTCAATGAATATGGTACTACTGCAATAAGCTAGTTCTGGATGAGATGTCTCAGCTTCTGTGTTCGAGCGGTGAACTTAAATGATTAAAGTAGATAAATAAAAATTGTCCCATATTTAAGTTATATTTCTATTCCACTTTTCCTATAAACAACACTATAAACTGATTTCATACAAACTTCATTACAAATTTCACATTTCCGAACTGGACACTACAAAACATTCTCAGTTGATATCATACCTTTATGTTTCATGGATAATAAAATTGCACGCATATATGTATAATTTGTATAAAGAGAAAACAAATCCTTTCCTAGTAAAATCCTTTAAAAATTAATTTTGCGAACCAATTTTTTCTATACCGTTTATACGATCTTACGATCGAAAAGAACTAACTCTTTGAGGTACACGATTTTAAAGAAAATAAAAACCCAAGTTGTACAGAATATTTTTTAGCACAAAAAATGGAAAAGAACATTTATTAACATCAATTATTAAAATATTCAACTGTTTGACCGAGTAACTTCAAGTTGTACAGAATATTTTTAAGCATAAAAAATGGAAAAGAACATTTATTAACATCAATTATTAAAATATTCAACAGTTTGACCGAGTAACTTCAAGTTTTCGTGGCGGGTTAAAAAATGTATCCCAGCATGCATAAAAAGCTAAGCAAAATTGGTGGGACCAATTTTAACCCACCTGACCCCAAAGAGTTAAACGGAATCGAGAATTTGAACGCGGCCAATTTAATTCCAGGCGAGTATGCAAGAGTACAGACTTCGGCTGCTGCTTTTAGATCGTCTGCAACCAACATCCTCGCCTCCGCCTACCTACAGATCCAACGCTGGAAGTATCGTGACTCCCGGCACAACCAGAGAAAGCAGACCGCCAAGCTATTGCGTCAGATCGAACGTTGCATCGAACACAAATGTCGCACCATCGAAGAAGGACGCGAATCTCGTTAGGATCGTTCAGACTGAATCGGAACCGGTGATTTTGAGCGGCGATCAAACGCCTCCGATCGCTGCCGTTGAAGTACTCGCGCATCTTTGACTTGTTCTCATAGTATTCCTTTAACCCTTTGACTGCTACGGGCGCATATATGCGCCCAGCGAAAACTGTCGCTGTGGCCTATGGGCGCACATTTGCGTCCAACACAAGCCGTCGATATAGACTATGGGCGTACATGTGCATTCGGCGACGGCTTCGATCATTTACTGCTGTCTTACTGAATTTGTCAAGAAATTATTTTATCATATCCGTGTAACACTCAGAAACAACATACCTTGGTCTTTTATTTTATTTTAGTGTCTAATATAGTAAAAGAAACGAACAATTATTTCACATATATAAAAGGAAATACTTCGCCTAAGACACACTCCCGGATTAATTCCTGGAAACCCACATCAATAGGTGAGATGTATGGATTTTTGGCCATTATAATGTTAATGCCACGGACAAAGAAATTAACACTAAATGAGTATTGGTCGACTGACGAATTAATAAAGACCAACATGTTTCGCAAAATTATGGCACGAGACAGATTCATGATTTTATTACAAATGCTACATTTTAATGATAACAACATAAGAAGCAATGACCCCTTATATAAAATACGGCCCATAATTGATGCACTATTAATTTTGTTATTGTAAGCTCTTGTTTATGTATGGTTTGGAGTTCGTTTTGTACATTTCATTTTATATATATTTTATAATACATTATAATTATCAAATTATGGCGTTTTAAAACTTTACCCTTGACGAATAAATAATATATATTGAAGATAAAAAATATTTAAAAAATTGAAAAATATTAATTTTGGAGTGGATAAAGTAACAGTAATTTGATTATGTACGATATTACAATTGAATACACCGCCGAACAGATTCAGATTGCGTGAAAAAGTATTCAGTCCCCAGCGATAGTTAATGCTGGCTGCACGCCGTCGACGCGAAGCGTTTCGGCTCAGAGTCTTCAGCAGTCAAAGGGTTAATCACGCGAACAGTTATCGACCAGCTGCGTGAAAACGAAACATGTCTGTCGTGTAATATAGATAACTATCAGATCATTTCGTGAGTAACGAGATTTTGAGAAATGATCTCTATCAAGTGAGATATCAATCGTTATTGTTGCGATCTTCTTTGACGCTGACGAACCATGAAGTTCAATGAAACACGTAGACCAGGATAACTCAGTTTCTTCCATTTTAAACATTCCTTAAGTAATTGACTAAATGCTGATTTATTATCGATGTAGTAAAGATCATGGTGAAAAGTGATCAAGTGACGTTTTTCGGTAAAGGTTTTATTTTCATTGCTAGTTATCATTTGAAATGTAAAATGTTACTAAAATTTTAGTAAAACACCACTTTTAAAATACATTTCTTGTTACATTTGTATTAAAGACTGTTTTAATAGGATGTATAAGTTACGTTATACATTTTTAATTGACGTGATTGATGAAAATTTTCTGCGAAAATTTGTATGTAAATTTGTTTGAAATTGTATGTTATATTAGTATCGAATAATACTCAAATTCTGATGTGTCTTATCATTTTGTCGCAAAGTTCATTAAAAGTTTCTTTTTAATGAGCTTTATGAAATACAGTCGACCCTCCTATAACACGGTTCATTTGTTCTGTACTCTATCGAAACCATGTCCAGTAATATCTGGAACCGATATAAATCAAGAAATTGTGTTCTGTTTTATATTTTAACCCTTTGCGCTCGAGAGGTGACTGTTAGTCACCAAATGTTAATTTTGCAAATTTTCAGACTTCGGTTAGTTTGTTTATTAGAGGTTAATCAAATAGTCATATATGTAAATTTTAGTATATCGCTTAACTGTAATAAATGAAGTTTAATATAGGCAGATCTTAGTAAATATTTCGAATTTGAAAATTTTTGAAGTTAATATCATTAGACGACACAACAATCACCTCTCGAGTGCAAAGGGTTAAAAAGTGCTGTGCTGTATCGAAATCGTGTTGAGCGAAACTTAGAAGTACAACAAATCTAAGGAACTTATTCCAAATGCTTTCAGTACTTTTAAGATCTCATACATTGAACCAAAGTAAAGTAAATAAAGATTCAACATTTTTTGTAAATCAAAAAGAAAACAAATTTCAGCAATAATAAGGACTTGAGACAATCTCTAATAGTTTTCATCATCACTGCCATTATCATAAAAACGATATATAAATATTTGTGTGCAACACGAGGTTTGTCCAAGTTTATCAAGCCATACTATATGAAAATCATGCAATAAGAAGATTATCACAATTTTTACATGTTTTATTGAAATCATGTTTTCAGAATACCGTGTTATGAGAAGGTTAAGTGTACATGTCTTAAATACTCAACAAATAGAATTATATAGTTATTTTTCCAAGCTGAATTAAAAGCAACATTATTTATGGAATTGTTCTGATATACTGTACGTTTCGTTATTTGTTCAATTTACTGTTGTTAACAAGAAATTTTATTACTTTGAACGCAATAGGTTTCTATGAATAATAATAAGCGTTAGACAGAGTTGAATCGTCAATGATGGACAAAAACAACTTCTCCTAAGAAAAAGTCTTGTTTAGACGTGTAAGGAAACGAAATAAGAATAGAAGTAATTTTCTGTTGTACAAATGGAATAACTCACTAGAAAATTAAACGTTATTCGTGGTCAAACGAATTAACGATCCTATAGCATTGGTGACAATTGCAGTCATTCAGGAAATTGATGAATCTGTGGTCAAGAATTAACACGAATATCGTAATAGGTGAATATTTGTAAGATTTATTTTTCTGCGATGTTGAATATGATTTTTTCTGACTTTTTAGCTACTACCGTTATGTAGCAACGGAGAATACGATAGCAGTACTTTTGAAAAGAAGCGTAAACTTAAAGGTTTAATTATAAAGAAATATTTTTGGAATTGGTGATACGGTTAAATAAGATCTAAGGTTAAAGTGTTTCGAAGTATTATATCGTCTAATGGATTTTTAGTAGCGTGTATCGCACATTGGCGAAAAATATGACACAACTCAAAAATTGTGATCTCCTACTTATCACCATGAGCATGTTACAGAAACACTTTTCGATCAATTACGAAAATCTTATTCATTTGTCCTTATTATTTGATTGATAAAGATTAATTATGTCGTTCTTGCTGAATCACATGACACTGTCTTGTGATATTCTACAAATATGTCTTAATCATGTCTAGAATATTATTGTCAGCAAGTGCAAACACGTTGATAAGTTGAAAAGTGTACCAGTTTGAATCGTGTCATAAATTTCATTAACGTTAAACGTATAACGGTACTTTGCATATACCTATTCTTACCATAAGGGATCAAATGAATGAACGTTGATTTTTAGAAAGAAATTCTTAATTTGTTGAAGGAAATAATTCCCAATATTTTTGTAGACTCTGATCTTTACTCTCTGACTTTCAATATAGGACTGCACTTCTATTTTGTTTAGCTGTAGACAACTCGTTTGAAGGAGCCGTTGCTTATGAATCTCCAATAAGAATTCTTTCCGTTTTTGCGTTACGACCCAATTGGGTCTCGTTCAAGTGCTCACCATCGAAACCAAACACACATATCAGATTCAGATAAATGAAACTATAACTTGAGAAGTGTATCCGAGTTCAGAACTAAAGTTCCAGTTGGAGAACTGCAGAAAAATATGTATAAGTTTTGTAAGGGGTCAAATGACCCCTCGTGGTATGTGCCTAATTAATTTATCTCGATAAAAAATAAAGTAAGAGAAAAACGAAAAACGAAAAATTGTGCAATCAGGTGATATAAGAATTTACAGAAAGTCGGATGAGCGAAAGACATAACAATGAATGTACGATTTGTAAAGTAAATTTGGAAAGGGGTCATTATTTGACCCCCCCTTGGTACGTTTAGTGTTAACTGTACAATATCCAATTTTTTTTTTTTTTTTTTTTTCAAGAACATGTTTTGTCGCTTCTCTAGGAAAGTACACTTTTTTACAGTTGTGTCACTTTTCTCGCCAGTGTGCGATGTTTTCGAAACTTTGACTAGTAAAATCAAGTTGCCCTAATACTCGTTATAACATATTTGATGCAAGGCTATAGATATGAGAAGATATAGTTTTTCGTTTACTTCAAACTATCGAAAACTGTAATCATTTTAGAGATGTATTTATTTTGTGTAAGGAAAAACGATATCTCTTGAATTATCGCTCTGTATATAACAATGTTAAAATTTAGTAGCGTATTGTATTTTATATTTTGAATTTGTAAAATATTTGCGAAAACAGAGATTATATATATATATATATATATTGCGAAAGAATGCGTGACATAAGATGTGTTGATGTGTACTGTTAATGTACCGGTAGAAACTTCAAAGGTCTTCCTCTTGTTACAGTTACTCATTACATGACATTACGAACAATAAAAAAAAAAAAATCGATGATTCGAGGAGAATATAAATCTATATTGCATTTGGAAATATTTAGTCGAAAATATTTTCGATCTTTCGTTCTATTCAAACGAACCTGTAATGTACTATAAAATAATTTCATCCATATTGTGCAATGACGATGAAATGACGGTTATTTCATTTTTCTTTTTTCTATTAAATTGTGAGATTATTTTAACGTATTTATTTTCCAAGTCACTTCGTATAAATATGTAGTTACATTAATAAAATCCTTAGAGCTGCACAAATTTATTGAGACTACTTCAAGATATAGCGTTCGAGTGATGAATAAATAAGGCAGCTTTAAGAATAATAATGCTGTCGCAAGCTTTAATGCCATACGGTGAAACGTACTCGCTTTGTTTTTTGCGATTTATATCAACGGTGTATACTCTTAAAAACTGGAGACAGAAATAAGAATCCTATAAGTTGCATACAACAACATATACATATTTTTGTAATTATAATTTAATAGTTGCGCATTATATTGTCGGTTTTTATGTACAGTAATGTAAACGTGTTTTTGATGGTAATTCAAAATTATAGAGAATGTTTCCTTACTAAAGGAAAATCATTTTAATTTTCAGTTTAATTTAAATTTTAGCATCGATAGTTCACCCAATATATATTTATAAATCTTTTCAAAGATTTACATGACGAAGTAAAAAATGTGAACTTGATTATAAGAAAAAGTAGGATTCGTTATTAAGATAATTAACGTTGAAATACTTAACGACCATTATAAATTATAAACTTAACTGTTGTCACTGAAAGTTGTTTAAGTACAATACGAATGAAGAGAAGGATAATATAATGATTAAATAATAATTTGTAAAGTACATGGACAATAATATCAACAAATATATAGTAAATAAATTTGCTGTTTTAATACTTCTTTTTAGAATTTGTATTTTTCCACAAATAATTCTTGTATTATGTTCATTTTGTCATCGGATGTTTTGCTTTCTAAATTTTTAGTTTAATTTTTTACTTTCAAAGATACTAAACGTCTGTTTCGTTAACATTGGGGATATTTGAATAATACACAGTATCACATTTTACAAAAATTACTGTATATCCAAATGTTAGAAAAAGTTGTTGCATTTCATTCAGTATAAACGTAACTTAAGAAATGTTGCTTTTTAATGATCACAAGATATTTACATAAATTATTTTTTATTATGTAATTATCGATTACTGTATGTACAATGCCGACAGAATTAATAACATATAGATCTGTAACAGTGTTAAATAGAGAGAGCAAGGATTTTGAATGGCGGCCTTAACCAAACTCGCAATGATTCGTGATATGAGAATAGATCAAGTAAAAGTCATTAATTGAATGAGTATATGGTTCCTTGATATTATTGTAGAATAATTTGTATATATATATACGAGAACAAATATATATTTATCTGACTTATTTCATCTTTTCCGTGATTCTGCATTTTCATGTTTTTGCGATTAAGAATTTTGTATTTGATATTTATAAAAGAGGAAATGTTCGGCTCCATGCATATAATGATAAAAATTCAACGGATGTTCATTAAACTGTAAACATTTAATAATAAACGCTATAAACCACAGTTTATTCCGTTTACATTCTTAACGTATTAAGTAGTGCTTTCAACTTATCAATATCATTTTGTTGGATGGTATATAATGAAACACTCGTCTTGTTCAGTAAATTACATGTATTTTGAATTAATTAATATATAATGAAAAGAATTTTTTTCATTCGACTTCCCACTGCTTTCGACGTCATTCGCTTTCCCATTGCTTTTCCATCTGTTTTCTTCTCTTCAACAACAGTCATAATATAAACTACAGATTGAACGCTCTTTTCTCTTAACCCTAGAACTCCTGAGCCTCGATCTGTTACGCGAACTCCTAAGGGGGGGTTCCTCGAATCCATACTTCTTTTTATACATTTATTCTGGAAAAAGTTGTTGTTTGGAAAATTTTTTGCAATGTCAGGAGATGCTATAGTTTATAAACAAGACAATATATGTTTTTGCGTTCAATTTGCATTGATTTATGTATATTTATAAAATTAAATACTATTATAAAATAGTATAGTAACGTGCAGCTAGTTTGAACTTGATTCTTCTGATTCTCCTGATAAACATGAATGGCAGAGTATAGTATTAACTCTTTGAGGCACAGGATTTCAAAGAATAAATAGACCCATGTTGCATAGGAATTTTGTTGTGTTTTAAATTAAACAAACCCATACTAACCTGTATTAACGTGTTGAAACTTGCCAACACAAGCGAACATATTTATAACATTTTTTTATGGTATTACCAACTGTTTTACACAAATAAAAATACTCTACCGTGCATCACCGTGCATCAAAAAGGTGGGACATTTTTAATCCCACCATGCTCCAAAGAGTTAAATGAATGTTTTCTGCAAACATGGTTTTTGCATTGATTTTAATAAACTATCATATTTTATGCGTCTGCTTTTAGCCTCCAGTATACATTGATAACATCTTCCCTTTTCTGTTGGTTCTGTATTTTGTGGTATTTTAGTTCGTAGTGTCTTTCCAGTTAAAGTTCCCAATCAGTTACATAGTTTCATTCTTCGTTCTGTAATTGTTATTGTTTGGCGAAAAAGAGAGCGTGAGGGTCCACTTCGCGTGATCGCCATCGCGGCGTGTAGTCAGTTATATTTCTCTTATGCTTACTAATTTTTTACACATAGCAACGGGAATCTCTTAATATTAAACTTAAATATGTATACAACGATAAATAATTTTAAGAGAATTTTTTATGAAAGGGAAATAATTCAAATTTAAGGTTTTTCAATTTGTAGGTTCGAGGAACCACCCCCCTTAGGAGTTCTAGGGTTAATACACGTATTCTCTCCTATAACATTCGTCTTAGAGTAGTCGTTAAACAGTTTCCTTCTCTCGCTTCCTCTCAAACCATATCCTATACAAAGAAAAAAAAGTGAGAAAACGTTTTGCTGATGATGTACAGCAAATGTAATCTACGTCTAATCTGTCTCTTTTAAATGTAATATGAACTGTTGTTGCTTTAATTGTGGAAATTTGCAGTTGTTAAAATTAATTTCATTTGGAATTTAACGATTCCACCGAAAGCACAAAATTATTTTCTTCTAGCATAGCATTGTTTAATCTATTCTAATGTTTAAGTAATCACAAAATTTAAGAATTTTATAATGTATAATGAATTTAACGTGGATAATGATATTGATATTGATAATGATAATAATGGCAGTCATTGAATATGTTTTTCTTAGCATGGTCAGAAATCGGCATTACTTTTCCACCATTTTAATAAATGAAAGAAATGGACACGACCCTTTGGACGTAAAGGACGATCGTGATCGCTATCTATACGTGCTCTACGAATTTACCCTCGAGTTATATTACTGCCTTTCTTTGACCAGCTCCTTAAATCGTCTGAGGTCTGTGGATGAAATACACGAACCCCTGCATATTTTAATTTTACTGCTCCACCCTGTTCTACCCTTCTTCCGTTATGCGATAAGGGTGCATGTCTTATAACTTGCTTGTTCATCAATATTTAGATGTTTCCTTCAATCGAGTTTCCTTACTCTTATATTGCCTAGAATGGCATATTCTCGAAGAAATCAATGCTCAAGAACGTAACTTAATCCTTTGCACTCGAGAGGTGACCGTTAGTCGTTTAATGATACTAACTTCAAAAATTTTCAAATTCGAATTATTTACTATGAATTCACGTATATTAAACTTCATTTAATTTAGTTAAGTCGTGTATTAAAATTTACATATATGACTATTTAACGTCCGGGTCTGAAATTCTTAACCAGCCCCCTTAAAAGGTATTTTGCCGCCAAAAAAAATTGCTCCATGCAGGATACACCATGCTCTGTACACACATAAAGTTTCATTGAAATCAGAATTTCAGAAGTAGATAAATTTTCTTGTAATACAGTGTACGAATATTTTTTGGAGCCACTGTACATATGGATCGTCATTAAATCTATTTACATAGGTGTACAAATTAAAGCATTATGAAAATTTATTTAAATATGTTACAATTAGTTACATTATACTATACAAGGTGTTCGGACAGCCCTGGGCTTAAATTGAAAGAGTAACTCCCTGAGACATTCTAAGATGAAAATCAAGAGTAACGATTTTGCGTTTGAGGCTTTATTTACGAGTTATAACTAGTTAAAGATATCGTTTAATCCGGACCGTTCGACTCTTGAGCATCACTGTGGACTCAGCCACGTTACCGACCGAGTTGCCTCGGTTACCCGCTCTCAAGCGTCGAACGGTCCGGATTAAACGATATCTTTAACTAGTTATAACTCGTAAACAAAGCTTCAAACGCAAAATCGTTACTCTTGATTTTCGTCTTAGAATGTCTCAGGGAGTTACTCTTTCAATTTAAGCCCAGGGCTGTCCGAACACCCTGTATAGTGTCACTTTTCCTTCAAATGTTTGAAGTGAGTAATCCCCAGGTCTATCCATCATACACATATAGGATATAAATCTAAAGAGTGGCTGAGATGAAAGTGGTGATATTGATGAATGTTGAATTCAGATCATTTCAATATCTCATTTGCTCAAGCAAATTTTACATAGACGATACGTGCAAGCCATAAAACTTTGTTTCACCTTGTACCCTCGTCTTAAACCTTTGTTCGCTACTGTAGTTTAGGTATAGTTCAATAGATTCTATAAAAATCAGTTGTTACTTTCGTCCATTGTGCGACGTCAGCACTGCGACAATTCTATTCCGTCGAATGTGGTTTCGTGCGAAAAGTAAGGCACGTTTTTTATGCCACCTTCGAGAGGAAATTCTACCTCGGACTGTAGTTTCTACTTTTACGTGAACGCCCGTGCAACGTACCGAAAGGCATCAAACATGCAACTACGTTTGGCACAGTACTTGCGCGTGCAGAACACACAGATACACACACACACACACACGTGCATAGATAGAAAATAGAAAAAGTGGTCCTCCGAGGCCGTCGGTCGCATAAGAGTTTTCCGATCGAGTTACGTGACGTGAAAATTTCGTTGTCTTCTATCGGGCGATCGCCCGATACCAATGACGCTCGATGCCCCAGCGGATTGCTAACCCGTAGGTCCGCGCGTTTCGTACAAAATTTATAGTTAATCCAACGAAACGTTTTCGTTTACTCGATAAGTTTTTGTTCTGGAATATGGTTTCAATATTGTGGAATATGTTTTGGTCATATAAAATTAAGAAACGAAATGGCGTCACAATTTAACGCGTTGTATGCCGGTCCCGCGAAAACGCGGGTTTGGAAGTCTGTTGCTTTAGCGCCGGGTTTGCGATAATACAACATTCTTTTGTTTGGTGATTTGTTTGTTTCTATTTTTCGTTATCGTTAAATTGCATATAATGAATATGCAAACCAATTTTAGTGTTTTACAATAATGTATAAAATTTTAAATATTTCCTTCACCTACAGTTTTAAATGCCTCAGATGCCACCGGCATACAATGTGTTAACACGTTGAATGCCACGCCTGTTTTACAAGGTTTGCCCGTGACGCCACGATGAATTTTCCATTATACGATACATATGAGCCGTTTATTTTGAAAGTGGCCTAACTCCATTTATCTTCAAATCGAGATATTTAAGGGTTTGCGTTTCAATGAATTTAAAAATATACGTACAGGATGACTAATGAGTCATACTGCTTAAGTGTATCTAAGGGTGTTAAATTTATAGTTCCTATTAAAATAATGACAATTGTTATGTGAATAATATGCATTTTCTTACCAAGAATGGAGTTAGGCCACTTACGAAATAAACATTTTAATCACTTCATTGAGCAGCAAATTTTCGTGTCACAAAATCTTAATAATTTTAAATATATTAGTAATAATCTTCTTCATAATGAAAATATCATGTGTAAATGTAACTATTAAGGTAGCTAACTCGATTTTTTTGAAAAATTGACTTAGGCCACTTTCAAAATAAACGGCTCATATACTATTACCTACAATAAATAAGTTATAGTGTATAACTGTTTTTCGATGTTTTATACTTCATTAATTTCTTCACATCATTATATTAACCCTTTGGCCTGTAACCACGAGTCTGACTCGTGGTAAAGAATTTGTGTGATAAACAAAAGCTACGAGTCAGACTCGTGGTGTGAAATTTGTGTCATAAACAAAAGCTACAAGTCAGACTCGTGGTGTGAAATTTGTGCATAAGATGCCGCGTATTATTATTAGAACAAACGATTGGAGTTATTTCAGATCGAATATTTTTCCTTTGATTATGATTACACCCTAGACGTGTTAAAATTACTTGCTTATAATTAAAATAAATTACTTAAAATTACTTTTAAAAAAATATGCGCCAAAAACTATGCTTTAAAGTATTGATCGGAACAACATTGTTGTCTGATGGCTAAAGTCTGATGTCCCCTGAGAAGGGGAGTCTAGTAGCCTGCTCGATTCACTATGTCCCCTTAGAAGGGACATCCGACCACAGAGACTTATAACACTAGAATTACCGACAATTATAGCGTACTTATTTGCATGGAAGAGATCAAATTGGAAACTACGTGAAAAGATATTGAATACGCAGTAAACAAATATTTATTTATACTTTCTGCAGAAAATTATAGTAAATTTTGGAAGCTTTACCACAGTGAATTTATCAGGTCGCTATAAGCAATCATCAATCGTTCAGTTTAACTGCTGTGGTAGTTCTAATGTTAATATGTAAAATAGTACACGCTTAACACTAGAATTACCGACAATTATAGTAATCGATTGATCGGTCGATCAATTGTCGATTACGAATTGAAAATTACATGAAAAGATATTGAATACGCAGAAAACAAATATTTATTTATACTTTCTGCAAAAAATCATGGTAGATTTTGGAAGCTTTACCACAGTGAATTTCTAAGGCTGGTATGAATAATATTCATTCTATACAGTTCTATTTTCTAACTGCGACATGGGGAACAACGTCGAAACGAAACATACGTAGGACGGTGTCAGATCAAATTGCATCGAATCGTAGAATTTGCAAATGTGCGGATACGTTCGCGAGATTATCGATATCGCACGAGACCCGTTCCATCGGTTTTTCCTACGTCGCCGTAGGAAGTGAAATCCATTTTCCACAGTGATTGAGATGTCGAAATAGTACGTTTCGTTTTTTTCCCTGCTTTTTTTTAAATCTCAGTTTACGCGTCGACCCTTTTACGATAAATAGTATTTCTAAATAAAATTCTTCACGGCAGAAGATCTGTTTCGTTTGAAATTAATTTTTATTTCTGAACAGAAAATTTTTGTCTTACATGCAAAACGGGCCAAAGATTTGAGGACTGTCATTCATAATATATTTTCTTCTACTTACCCTAAAGGGTTTTTTCCCGTAAATAAATAAATAAATAAATAAATAAATAAATAAATAATAAATAAACAAATAACAAATAAATAAATACATATGTCTTTGCAGCTGCAAATCTTTAGCAGTTCTTGTAAAAATATTTACACATTAAGACATTAAAGAAACTCAACCATAGAACAACAAGATATTTCAGCAGGACATACCCTAGCGCCAACAAAAACAGAAAGGATAATCTGTATTTAACCCAAAAACCGAATACAATGTCGTAGCAAATGTTTCACGCAACGAAATCCGCCTTCCCCTACTAATATTTCGCTCGTAATTACAGCTGTGGTCCATTGTTACAAACAACAAAGAAGACACGTGAACAACGATGGCTTGCTCATTAAAAAATCCAGCCGCTTTTAACTCGTCGCAATTCCCGATCGGCCGCTCGGAAGCTTTCATCAGATATTCGCATTATAGTCCTGCCATGAAAGTTGACTCACGGACGATTCATGGAAAGCAGGCAAGAAAAGATAATGCGATGGAACGAGTGAACCTGCCACGGGTTCATGCACGACGACAGGAGGACAGGGATGGAGGAAAGGATAGAAAGAAAGGGAAATGCGAAAGAGAAACAGGTCGTGTGTGTTGCTTATGAAAAATTGAGAAAAGGCAAATATTCCGGCGAGCGTGTTCAAGCAAGGTAAGAAAGGCGCGACGAGAGTACCGGTTTCCATCGATAAATTCTTCTGGCAATCGTGTGTTCATTATTTAACCGGCAACATTCTGAACACACGGGAATTAATTACTTGATTACGTTGCGTATGTACAGTACGCGACAAAATGTTAGCACAACATGTGTGCCCATGATTATGAAAGTGGTCTAAGTCAAAATTGAAAACAAAAATGAGTTTATCAGTTATTTCACATTATATTGCTATAAGAAAATTCTATAAAATGATTTTTGTAGAACGGAAGATGGAATTCAGGTGTGAAAAATAAAAAGTGAAGCGATTAAAGTATTAATAAAAGTATATTTAACACTATTCCTACCGAAACTTCACGTACACCTATTCCTACCGCGACATTTCCACGTAAGAGAGACTACAAATTTTTCTGAAACGATAAACAATGAAAAAAGAAGTGAATATTGAAAAATGTATTATGCGTATGTTTGAGAAAAAGTCTAAATTTTAAAGGCGATTCAATTAGGTTGTATCTGTGAAATTCTAATCGAAATTTCAAAAACGGTCATTTGACCGGTTGTGTATTTTATTTCTAATCAACAGTAGGGTAAAGTCGCCTAATATGAGGACCTCTTCTAATATGAAATTCCAGGATATTTTATTTACAAATGACAAAAATAATAAACAATGAAAAAAGAAGTGAATATTGAAAAATGTATTATAGGTTTATTTGAGAAAAAGTCTAAAATTTAAAAGCGATTCAATTAGGTTGTATCTGTGAAATTCTAATCGAAATTTCAAAAACGGTCATTTGACCGGTTGTGTATTTTATTTCTAATCACCAGTAGGGTAAAATCGCCTAATATGAGGACCTCTTATAATATGAAATTCCAGGATATTTTATTTACAAATGACAAAAAAAATAAACAATGAAAAAAGAAGTGAATATTGAAAAATGTATTATAGGTTTATTTGAGAAAAAGTCTAAAATTTAAAGGCGTTTCAATTACGTTGTATCTGTGAAATTCTAATCGAAATTTCAAAAACGGTCATTTGACCGGTTGTGGTAGGAATAGCGTTAAAACAATTTAACAAAAACAACTTAAACGACTTTACCGTGTATGGCTACTAGAAATATCTTCGTCGGAAAACGCAATTTTTCACGTCGGATTACGAAGGGGCGTGGGGGTAAGTGGAAAAGAACCGAAGCGAGGAATACGGTGGATGGAAAACGTAAGGACATTTTACCTGAATGCATGCAGGGTCTCGCGTCGATATCGATATCGGTATCTCGATGTGATTCTCATCGAGTGTTCCGTTGTCGAAAAGGAAGGCGTTAGTCTGTGCGCCAACAATCATCCGACTGGTAATCTTTGCAACGCATTGTAATTTGAAGAGCTTGCGTGATTTCATAGGATTTTGTTTAATTTCGTAAAAGTGGACGCCAATTTTTCGCGAAGCCTTGCCGAAAGGAACTATTTATTACACCTGTTGAGGCACATAATGCATCAACACCGTTATGTCGTCACTCCACAGTTTATGACACGGACGCGGAACGAAGGCGATTTTTGAGTTTAATATTCTTAGTTCATTAGCATGCAACTAAAAGATTAGTCTATGGCCTGGCGAGAAACGGTGTATTTTTAAGCTACACGTGTTTAGATTTTCGCTTCTTTCGTTCTCAATAGCCGAGGCCGTGTCATAAAGAGAGAATTTCTGAAGGGTCCTGGCACACATTTATAACGGTAAAAAACCGACGGCCAGAATCTGGAGGAATTTTCCGTCGTTGCTAACCGGCACCATCACTCTCACCACTAACACGGCAATACCCCTCCTTCATGAGCGAACTAAGGGCTCAAGGAGGAGTACCTAACCAACTTAGGCTTGCTGATTGGTATTTTTCCGAATTTGAAAGTACCAATCTGCGGGTTTGTCAAAACAAGAAGTGGATGGTGGTCGGTGGCATCAAGTCAGTCAACTAAGTCAAGTCAATCAATTCAGTCGAGTCAGTCGATTCAGTCAAGTCAACTCTGTCAACACAGTCATCAGAGTCACCACACAGTCCGCGCCCTTGTCTTCTACAAACACTCGCATATCAAACTGACGTGCGAGGAGCGACATTTGACGCTCAACAACACCAACGAAACAATACACTTTTAGAAATACTTTAACCCTTTACACTCGGCTGTCCCCTCTCGTGGGACATCGTAATCCTAGCATATGATAGTTTCGCAAATTTTCAGACGTTAGTTCAGACCCGGACGTTAAATAGTCATATATGTAAATTTTAATATACAATTTAACTAAACTAAATGAAGTTTAATATACGTGAATCATAGTAAATATTTCGAATTTGAAAATGTTTGAAGTTAGTATCATTAAACAACTAACGGTCACCTCTCGAGTGCAAAGGGTTAAGTTAACCCCGAATTAAATAGTATTTTTTAGACGTATCAAATTCCGCTTTATTTGTATGTCAAAGGGTTAACTCTTTTTATAACTCTTGATATAAAATGTTTAACACTTTGGAATTCGGTAATTTCGACATTTTTATTTCTTGTAAGACGGGTACTCGACACTTTAAGCGTTTTATACCTCGAATACTCTATCTCGAATAATTTGCATTTTGCAAATCTGTTATCCTAAATACTTGAACGTTAAATTTATAACTACCAAATTGGCATGTTGGAAATTTCGTAGTTTTATTATCTGGTATGGTGGTTGGTACTTGGAATATTTCAGTTTCCAGTATTACAAGTACTTCGTATTCAATACAGCTCCGTCAAAGCAGAACTTCCTCCCTGCAAAAGGAGGAAACTTCCTTTCCACAGTAAAGAAGAATATTCCCAAGCACGATCGATAGAACATAACGAAATAACTGGAAAAGGTGCATGCATATTTTTAAACAAAGAACAAAGAAGAAATTAGGAAAGTAGCGGTAAGAAGATCCGAGCTGCTTTGTTTCCTACAGAACAATGACCACAGACTTTCCATTCACGGTCGTTCTTGCACAGACGTTAAATCGGGACTGAATAAACTTTCGACGAAGCGGGCACTGTTATTTAAACTAAACAACAAAAACCAGAGGGTTACGATTAAACGGAATTGTTGTAATTGGACGAAAAGAAGAACGCAGGGCTGTATAATCACATTTTTATTTATATTACAATGAACACGAACCTTACTCAATCGTGCCTCATCCTTTACCAACAGGAGAACGTTCTAGTCGTTACGTCTTCCGTATAAAAAAAAACTAAAAAAAAAAACAGTTGAAACCACAATATTAACCCTTTGACTGCTGAATACTCTGAGCCGAAACGCTTCGCGTGAACGGCGTGCAGCCGGCAATAGCTATCGCTGGGGACTGAATACTTTTTCAAGCAATCTAAAACTGTTCGACGGTGTATTAAATTTTAATATAATACAGAATCGAATTACTGTTACTTTATCCAATCCAAAATTAATATTTTTTAATTTTTTAAATACTTTTTATCTTCAATGTATATTGTTTATTCATCAAGGGTAAAGTTTTGAAACGCCATAATTTGATAATTGTGCCCATAATTATGAAAGTGGTCTAAGTCATACATTTCTTGTTTCAAGATATTTAATGGATTACATTTGAATAAGTTAAAAAATATTTTTATATTATGCAATATTTTAATTTAGAATTTTATTAGTCTTCATTAATAAAAATTTATTAAGAATGTGAAATTTTGTGTGCATCTCATATGGAAATATTGTTTTTAAAGTTTGAATTGACTTAAACCATTTTCAAAATTAACTGAATGGCCTATAAATGACTTAAAGCGATAAAAAACTATAAGTTTTATTAGAAACAATAATTTTAATAAAATAATTCATGAACATTTATTAATTACTTTTGTAAAGTAATCCATTTTTATCATTTTAGGCTTTCATTATTATGAGTTTTGAGATTCTTAAAATGTCCCTGCAAAACTGGAGGGATGCAGGGTGGTAGTAAACACATAATATCTTCGTTTTTCTTTCGTTACTTGTCTAGTGGTGGTGTATAATGGAAGTAATTTAATATTTTCGCATATTTTTGATCAACATGGCAAACTGGCTAACGCAATGTAACGGTTCATTTTTTACAAATTCACGAATGAATTTGTGTTTCTCGTTCAAATAATGTGTTACCATCGTTACCATTATCATCGTCGGCTGATTTATAATAACTAATAAACTCAAATTTTTGACTTAGATCACTTTCATAATTAACACTAAATGAATTCCGTATAATGTTGAAATAGCAACCACTATCTAATCGTTCATTTTTTACAATATCGTGAAAATTGCATTGAATTAATTTAGTTTAAAGTAATATAATGTGAAATAACTGATAAACTCTTCTTTTTTTTAATTTTGACTTAGACCACTTTCATAATTATGGGCACAATTATAATGTATTTATTAGCATATTGAACACTTCGTGTATATCTTCGGACGGTCAAGGAAAACTAATAAAACATACGCATCGGCCGACAATAACATTTGTCTGGGAACAGATGAAACGAATTTAAGATATAGCGAAAATTGACGAAATAAACGAGATTTCGGTTTTTCTTGTTGATAAGCAACAAGGTATGTTGTTTCTGAGTGTTACACGGATATGATAAAGTAATTTCTTGACAAATTCAGTAAGACAGCAGTAAATGATCAAAGCCGTCGCCGAGCGCACATGTGCGCTCATAGTCTATATCGACGGTTTGTGCTGGGCGCAAATGTGCGCTCATAGGCCACAGCGATAGTTTTCGCTGGGCGCATATATGCGCCCATAGCAGTCAAAGGGTTAAATATTGTGCCAACTGATGGCGTTGTTGCTCCTGCGTTAATTTATCGACTTTCTTATCGACTTCGCCAACAGGAATAATTACACGAGCAAACAATAACTTCGGCCGTACTTTCTCGGATCTTGCCTCGTCCACTGTTTTCGATAGAAAAGCTTCCGCTCTCTCGGATCGCGTGCAACGGGCTGAATTGTCGTAAATACAACGTGGAACAACGGGAAGATTGCTACGAGCCTGCAGCCGGAAGCGGTAAATAATATTTCTGGAAAGAAAGCGGAAAAAGAAACGGCTCGAAAAAAGAATCTAGCACTTCGTTCCCGGAAGATACGTACTCGGATGAGTTGCATCGCTCGATTCTCGTCCATTTTTTCGAGTAAAGAGAGCGCAACGGTCGCGCTGATTCGAACGGAACTTCGTTTTGTACTATTGTTAGATTTCGGGAGAAGACAAATATGTGTTTCAACGTTTTTGGAAAATCAATTCCTAAGGGGGTGAAATAAGGGATGAAAGTTTGTTTGAAAATCCACCGATTTTGAAGTAAGCACTATGAAAATTGGTATTTAGCTTTTTCATTAGAAATAAAGACAACAGGTGCTTCAATGTTTTTGGAAAATCAATTCTCAAGGGGATAAAATAAGGGATGAAGGGTTTGTTTGACAATCCGCTGATTTTGAAGCGAGCACTATGAAAACTGGTATTTAGCTTTTTGATTAGAAATAAAGAAATACGTGTTTCAACGTTTTTGAAAAATCAATTCCCAAGGAGGTGAAATAAGGGATGAAGGGTTTGTTTGAAAACCCGCTGATTTTGAAGCAAGTAGTTACACTATAAAATCGAACTTCATATATATCACTATGTCTATCTTCGTCTTCATTTTTTCCTCGCTTGAATTCACAAACGAAGCAAATTAATTTCGAACGGTGCTTATTTAAATTCAACAACTTCCAGCTCCCCGATCTTCATTCCCTTGCCCCTTACTAAATCCGTTTAGTCACACTCGATTTATCGTCGGCTCGATCTGTATTTCAATTTCACGGATCTACCAGCTCCGGGGCAAGAAATAACTGGGCCATACGACTGTATGATGTTAATGCTGAAATTAAATCTCAATCGAGCGAGAGGAAAGGCGGACCGATGGAACTGGCTTGCTCCTCTTTTCGTGGTGAAAGTGATTGCAGGTAGATGAAGGCAGTTTAAAAGTCGTTTGGATGGAAATTGTGGAAAGGAAGTTGAGATTGGCTGTTCTAAATTTCATTAAGGAGCCTGCTTTACATTTCGAGCTTTAACAACTTTAGACATTTAACGGTACCGAAAATTTTTCTAACAATCAGGACATTGTTAAACTTTAAATTACGACTAGACTTTCATTAAGTACTCGTGCACAATTCCTACTATACGTTCAGGCACCACAAGTATTCATTATGTGGGTGCCCAAACAACAATGTTATCGTCTGCTTTTTTATAAATCATGCATGTGTCTGCCAATTCTTTGTATTTCAAATAATTGCTCACAGTATCGGAACAATAAAGAAGATTTTAATAAACAAAATAGAAATAGAAATATAATAGCCAACCTTGATTTCATAAAATTTCCAAAAAAAAAAAGAAAACAGTCGCTCTTCCCAACTGTCACCACTGTAGGGTACACATAACTGCCCTAAGGATTAGCGCAGTCATCTGCGTACGATTATTAATAATTTTTTATTTGGGAAGTTTAAAATATAATTTTATAATTATTAGAATTATAAGTATTAAAGTATTAAAAAGTATTCGTACATTGTATTAATAAGGTATTAATAAGGAAATTCATCTACTTCTGAAATTCTGATTTCAATGAAACTTTATGTGTGCTCAGAGCATGGTGTATCCTGCATGAAGCAATTTTTTTGGCGGCAAAATATTTTTTAAGGGGGCTGATAACGAATCTCAAAGTTTCAGCGATTTTTCACGCTTTGAGTACAAGCTTTTCTGTGTTTTTTTTTGTGACAGGGCGATAGGGTATTAAAGATTAAACATTTTCTATTCGAAAGGTTTTGCTTCATCAAGTATCATTACGAAATTATTTTTAAAAAATGAGAGAAAACTCAGAAACTTCAACGCTGGTTTCACCCCTTTAAAATAGCATTTAGACGAAAAGAAGAGATTAATTCATACGTATACCATTATGATCTACATACCCACAAACTTTTATTAAATACTTCTATCAGACTCAAAATTTCAGGGTTAAACGAATTTATTTGTGACATAGTGTACGAATACTTTTTTTGGAGCCACTGTAGCTTATATTTTGTCAATACTAGTGTTTTAATGCCGTCCCTAAGTCCTAAACGGTCATCTTCGAATCAGCGCGAGACACTTGTTATCTGAAACGCTTATGAAATCGAACGCGAAACCGTGAGAGAATCTGATTTTCCAAGGGTATAGAGCTGCTAGCCGAAGAATTCTGGGAGAAGATTTCGTTCGAATTGAACGCGGACGAGAATGCGTTCCCACGATATTGTCCCGGCAGATCTGGCTTTGGGAATGATTGCGGCGTACCAGGGGTGGTATTTTGCTTCGGATAGAAAATGAAATAGGATCACGAGACGACTTCGAGGCCGCTGTAAAAGTGGCGGTACGATGCAACGTCCCCGAACGTAAATATGCGGTACGGTCGTCGAGGCGACAACAAGGACAACGACGGGAATGAACAGGATACACGGGTCGACAAGAGAGTTGGCAGAGAAGGAACGCTCGAGTCAGATAAATGGAGAACGATAATAGAAAGTCCTGGGGAACAACGCCTCGAGGAATCGTTTTCCAGGATATCCTGGCTACAACAGCCTGTCAAAGCTCCCTGTTGCTATCCAACATCCTGACGTCCGAGACCTTTGTTCAGTGCTATGCAGAGATAGAAAGAAGGCAAGCCTGAGGAATATGGATCCTGTTCAGTCCTTAGTTAATAAGAATAAGGACAATGGTGGTATTATAAGCTGGAGGTGTCAGCGAGATATCTCTGTTATCGACCGCAACAACGTTTCTTAATTTTAAGGTGACGTATTGTTCCGGCTCGTGTGATGATGCCCCTTCCTTGATTATCACCTTGACTCAGATACCGGATGGCGCGATTTTAATGAGGAATAATATTATACGTTTCGTTTGCCTTGCTTCTCTTTATTTCTTTTTCTGGTTTTTGGGCGAAGGTCGATCGCCTTTTTAAGGGTTTGGAAAATAGGAAATGAGAGAGGGAAGTTGACACTGTAAGGTGGAGGGAAAAATTCGGGAAAGGGAAATCACTGGTAGAAGGGGGTGGTCACCCAGATAGGTTAGGCTCTGACCCAGGGGATACACGATGGTCAGGCCCAGACTTCGTGGTAATAAACCAGAACCGATTTTTTATGATACAGACAATAAATATAGATCCCTAACAATCTCCAAACATTCGATAGTGACGTAAGCTAAGGATAGCAGCGAGATATCTCAGATCATTTGAGATGTCTCTAAACATTCAATCACACAAATATTCGACCACGCGACAAATCACATAAACATTTGACCACACCAGATATCTATAAACATTCAGTCACCCAAAATATCTATAAACATTCCGCCACATTCGATCACGCAAGATACCAATAAACATTCCGCCACATTCGATCACGCAAGATATCTCCCAACATCCGAGTACACGAGATATCTACCAACATCCGATTACACGAGATATATACAGAGTGTTCGGACAGCCCTGGGCTTAAATTGAAAGAGTAACTCCCTGAGACATTCTAAGACGAAAATCAAGAGTAACGATTTTGCGTTTGAGGCTTTGTTTACGAGTTATACTAGTTAAAGATATCGTTTAATCCGGACCGTTCGACGCTTGAGAGCGGGTAACCGAGGCAACTCGGTCGGTAACGTCGCTGTGTCCACAGTGATGCTCAAGCGTCGAACGGTCCGGATTAAACGATATCTTTAACTAGTTATAACTCGTGAACAAAGCCTCAAACGCAAAATCGTTACTCTTGATTTTCGTCTTAGAATGTCTCAGGGAGTTACTCTTTCAATTTAAGCCCAGGGCTGTCCGAACACCCTGTATAAGCATTTTTACCGCACGCGGACAGATCCTTGTAAGCATCCGACCAGGTCACTCGCCCACGGACCCTTGATCGCAGCACTAGTATCAATTGAATTTAATAAGTAGAGAAATAAAGTGTTGTCAATTATTTAACCCAACCATTAGAAGATACAAGTTGCGTTGGGTATCAATACGCCCAAACAATTAGTATCCACCAGATCCGATTAGTCGTAGCTTCTATTGGGTTGGAGGGAAAGTTCTGTCGTATTTTAAATAGGCAGATAATTTTTCTTGTAAATAAAAACACATCTGGCTAGTGAGTCATTGGGAATTTTTTTTTTTGTTTTTTTACCTGCTGTATAATATAAAAGGAGTCCTTTTTTTACCGTTCGTCATTTACTTGTGATATTTAAAGTGAAAAACATGTCGGTAGATAAAGTGCATTCACGACACTGCATTTTGTATGAATTCCAAAAAGGAAGCAACGCATCGGTTGCGTGTAAAAATTTATGTGCGGTATTTCGGAAAAGATATTGTAAATGTTCGTATTTGTCAAAGATGGTTTAGCAAATTTCGTTCCGGGGATCTGCGCCTCCAAGAAAGTGATCGATCTGGACGACCGTCCAAGATCGATAATGATGTTTTGCGATCCATGTTGGAAAATAATCCACATTTTCAGCAGTAATTGAAATGAAGGTGTTGATGAGATCAGATGTTGGAAGCAGTTCTTACGAAACGTTTCAGCCAACTGCGAGATATCCTATTGACTTATCTATTTGCGGTCGTACATTTAAACGTCAGTTGCCTAGAGCCTTGCTTAAGCCATATTAATTAAGCAGTCTTGCCTACCGCCAGCAGTGCACACGGACGCGCACAGTTACTCTCTTAATGGTACGTTGATTCCGTTTAGTATTTGCGAATGTCGCGGTAATTTTCTAAAATTTGCACCGCCTCGTCTAGCCGGGCTTTGGCCCCGACATCAAAGCTAAACTATCGATTTACGTTTCTCAACGTGGCCTGCCTCTGGCCACGGGTGGAGTTAACCGCACAAGGAACGTGAAATGGAAGAAAAAAAAGTCTGCTAATGTAAAGTGCTTAACACGTTCGTTGCCACGTCACCCATATTTGGGTGACGCTCTTTTTCTTAAAGTTAAATAGGATTTTAAATTGGAATTTTAACCCTTTGGCCTATGATCACGAGTCTGACTCGTGGTAGAGAATTTGTGCCATAAACAAATGCCACGAGTCAGACTCGTGGTGTGGAATTTGTGCATAAGACGTCGCGTATTATTATTAGAACAAACGATTGGAGTTATTCGATTCTGATTACACCTTAGACGTCTTAAAATTACTATTTGTACCTAAACGTTGTTTATTATTTCACAATTCCTTTCGTTGCACTGAAATATACAGTGGCTCCAAAAAGTATTCGTACACTATGTCACAAATAAATTTGTTTAACCCTGAAATTCTGTGTCTGATAGAAGTATTTAATAAAACTTTGTGGGTATGTAGATCGTAATAGTATACGTATGAATTAATCTTTTCTTTTCATCTAAATGCCATTTTAAAGGGGTGAAACCAGCGTTGAAGTTTCTGAATTTTCTCTCATTTTTTAAAGATAACTTTGTAATGGTACTTGATGAAGCAAAACCTTTCAAATAGAAAATGATTAATTTTTAATACTCTATCGCCCTGTCATAAAAAAAGAAACACAGAAAAGCTTGTATTCAAAGCGTGAAAAATTGCTGAAAATTTGAGATTCGTTATCAGCCCCCTTAAAAGATATTTTCTCGCCAAAAAGGTTGCTCCACGCAGGACACACCATGCTCTGTGCACACATAAAATTTCATTGAAATCAGAATTTCAGAACCAGCTGAATTTCCTTTTAATACTTCCTTCCTGTTCAACTTTTGCTTAGCAATCTTCTCATTCCTCCAAACAAGGTATTCCACATTATGTATAAGATCTATACATTGGTTCTGCTTTTGATAGCGGGGACGTATTTGAACAAGAGACTCTCGCTCAGATTCAAGTTTGCTCGTGCAAGCTGTAAGATAAAGAACGTAACGGAGTTCAGTTGATTGGCTGGAGTTAACGATCGCGATGAGACCAGCTAAACTTTTGAAAAACTCAGTTACCGGGATAGTGCACGTGTGGGTAACAATGTACAACGGAAGTATCGAGTGAAGTTCAAATTTGATTAGAATCGAAAGGCATTAATTGCAAATGAACAAACTTTAAAGAAGGAGGATGTTTCAACGGAAGAGTTTCGTTATTCATTTGTGTTTGGTACTAGAAGCCTCAGAAACTTCAACGCTGGTTTCACCCCTTTAAAATCGGCATTTAGATGAAAAGAAAAGATTAATTGATACGTATACTATTACGATCTACATACCCATAAAGTTTTATCAAATACGTTTATCAGACTCAGAATTTCAGTTGTTAAACGAATTTATTCGTGGCATAGTGTACGAATACTTTTTGGAGCCACTGTAAATGCTTTCTAAAGTGGGCGAACTCGGTGAAAGAATAAACAAAGAAAATATGACAAAACTAATGCTTAAAAAAGAAGATAACTGGAACTGCATCACAAACGCAATTAAAGAAATATTGCGACAAAAGGAAAAAGATGAGAGAGAAAGAAGGAAAGACGCTCAATAACGCACAGATTGGGAAGAAAGCTATCTCTCCGAAGTAATGGTAATAACTATTTCCGGAGAGAGAGGTGGTGGAATAGGAGGAGTCGGTTTTTTTTTTAGCCGGTAGGAATCCGGCACTACCCCAACTAACAGGGTGCCTATGCAAAGTTTCCTTTTCCGCTCCCCAAAAAAGAAAAAAAAAAAAAAAAAGATAACTTCTGTTGTCACGTCAGGAATTGTTATATACGCATTTCCGATCAATACGCGTAGGAATTTCAAATAGAGGAGGAAAATAATTGAGTTAAGGGTAAACATCTCGCATCTTCGGTATGATGTACTGTGTTTGCGCTGTGTCCATGCGTTCCTATATATGATCCACGTGCCCACATAACCGGAAACTCGTCCGCTTTCCGCTGCCCAAACTGTTGATTTAATATGGAAGTTCAACAGGATTGTGCGCGAGAGTATTCTGTAGTTAGATCTGGTGAAACGTTAAAACAAACCAGTCTGATTCGACTTGAAAACGGAAGCAAAAATATATGTTTAACATATTCGATGAAAACGCTTTTCGTATTGGGTAAATGTTCAATTGCAGCTGGCTGTTTCACATTAAATGATTGTAAATTAATATTCAGTTAACAGTAACTTGTTTAAATTCAAATGTCACTAATAAAAAATAATCATATTCATAAATTTATAAAATGTTTCAATTTTTTCTTTTATTCCGTAATATGCTTGTTGTTGAATTTTGTAAATATCATCCTTACTTCCGTTTTTACGAGCTTTTTCCCAAACCTTAGCAAATTCTTTAAATTTGCTCGGTACTAAAAAAGGTTAAGATCACTGTTGTATATTAGTAAACGAATAACGATATACACTTTCTACAACAAAATAGGTTCCACTTGAAATACAATTTAAGTACCATTTCTTTCTATAACATTCTTCTTCGATCTTCGTTTTCATTGAAGTTGTTGGAAATTGAATGCAGAAATACTACGAAGCAAAAATTAACCATAAACCAGCTTTCTCTTAACGTACTTTCTCAAGGGCTTCATCCAAGAAGCTAAGCCACATCTGGCGTTTTAAAATGTTCGAAAACATCGAGAAACAGAACAAAGGGGCTGAAGGACCCGGACGGGGTTGTAAGAATTTCGACCACTGCGTTCTGGCTAGTCTTGTGACAAAACTCGCTAGGTGCGGTCAAAATTGCCCTTTCTAGTGCTATATAAAAGTATTAATAAATTATCAAAGTATTATTTCACAAATAAGAGTTCATTTCATTTAGCAATATAAAACCCCATTCCCAATAGAAGTGTGTTGTAGTTTTTCGTATTGTATTATTTATATGTCAAGATACAGCTGTCCGCTCGTAATGCCTTCGCTCTCCATTCGCATCTCTCCTCTTCTGACCCATACCTCACCTTTTGTTGATACCGGTTTACGCGCTCTCCTCTCGCTCTCTCACTCATTCCCTCTCATTCTTTCCTCACTCAAACTATCATTCGCTCCATAACAAACAATCTAATTACCCATTAGTCCTTTTGAAATCTCTCTCTCTCTCCTTTCCCTCTCTCAATCTCCCTCTTTCCCTCTCTCAATCTCTCTTTCTTTCTCTCCCTCAGTCTCTCTCTCTTTCTCTCTCTCAATCTTTCCCTCTGTTCTCTCTCTCTCAATCTCTCTCTCTCAATCTCTCCCTCTCAATCCCTCTCTCTCAATTTCTCTCGCTTTCTCTCTCTCTCTTCCTCTCTCTCAATCTCTCGCTTTCTCAATCTTTCTCTCTCAATCTTTTTCTCTCTCTTCCTCTCTCTTTCTCTTTCTTTCTCTCTCTCTCTCTCTTTCTTTCTCTCTCTCTCTCTCTCTCTCTCAATCTCTCTCTCTCTCTCATAATGATTTGATCACCTACTGTATTTTCGACTCGTTGATCAGCATTCAATATTGTTCACGTAACACAGGGAAATTTTTATTAATAACTCATCTTGTACGAAAGGAGTTGGTACAGCTCCTCCTTCGTATTCTACGAAAATCTTCAATCCCCCATTCACCCTGTTACACTTGCCCGGTCGCGGTAAAGAAGCTCACTTTATTTATGATCACGTACCAAGATAGCTGGAATTTCATTTCTCGCCGTTCTCTGGAGGATAGTTATGTTTCTGAGATCGCGAGATCAGTTCCCCTACGGGGTTGCCGAGAAATATTACATCGCGCACGAGACTCGTTTCAGATCCCACTCTTCTGGTTGGTTTTATGAAGACGAAACTGTACCGCATTTATCGTGCAACTTTTCCACCTCTGCTGACGTTGATGTATATAATTTAAAGAAAGAATTTGTTCCGCGATTTAAGAGACGACCAAAAATTTTTCAGATTCATGCAGCGAGCAAATGCACAAGCGAAACGATTTTTTGAAATTCGTTTTTGAAGTAAGAGATAGGTCGCGGCTGATAGAAATGTTTAAAATTGATTAAGAAGTGTTTTGCAATGAGGGAGATTTTTAGTGGCAATAATTAAACAGGATTATTATGCTAAATTAGTTAAATCTCTAAGATGAATTTCATTTAAAAATTTAATGACGCTTTTTTTAGGTATTTCTAATTTTCATTTTGTACGTTTGTAAATTACTTCCATAACTTCAACTATACGCCGATGACGTTCACCTTTTTAACATTCAGAGTAATTAAAATGACGAAATATAAAGGAAAACTTCATTACCTAAAATTAAATAATTTGAAACATCACAACATATATTTACTTATCTTAAAAATAAATATACCTTCATAATAAAAGCTTTCCTGGTTTAGTGTAACAAATTTTTAATTCGATCGTTTCGTAGTTTTTTCGTTTATAAATTGCCTGTTGAAAGGTTGCCAATACTTTTAACCGGATAAATGAAAATCCGTTGAATAAGAGAATTGAGCAACAAAATGTAAATCCATGCAACTTTTGTATGATTACTTGTGCATCGTAATATTGGGTGCATTAATTTACACTGATTGCCGGTTTCAGTTTTGCATTATTTCCATTTCGGTACAGCATTTTTGAATCTTTGTTCTTTTATCAGTTTTTTAATAACCGCAGTAAATGATCTGTATCACATCTCGATCGCAGGCAAAATCAGCAAATTTTATTTTATAATGCACTGTGCTCTCTTTTTTTATGTTTCATTTTATTCTGTAACATCGGTTCTGTAACATAAACTTATTTATTTTACTCAACTCTACGCTTTATGTGTGTATTGAAAATTCATTTTAAAAGTACACAGCTTTTAAACCTTAATGATCTAATTATATGGGATACAACAGCGTGATTACTATAGATGTGCTAATAACGGGAAAATAATAATAACAATAATAATAATAATAATAATAATAATAATAATAACAATAATAATAATAATAATAATAACAATAATAATAATAATAACAACAATAATAATAATAATAATAATAATAATAAAGTCGATATCGATAAAATGAAACACACAAATTTGTTTAATTTTATTTGTCTAATTAAATAAAAACCAAAACTATTTCTTCTAATAAACTAATATTTAAAGATTTCACATTTCTATAAGATATTTACAGTATCTTCGATCCGTTTATAATTAAGAGTTGCGTTACACATTTCCTTCAATACTTTAATATAACACTTAAATATAATAATAAATATAATCATAATAGCAAGACTACAATAATTTTAAAGAAAAGGTACTTACTTGCAGAATTCCTCGAATAACTGTATTGATGGCGTAATATAAGGCCAATGAAATCTTTTTGCATCGTAATGTAGCAAATATTGAATTCGAAGGATATTAAAAGGTAGCAATTAAAGGTTCCGTTTCTGAAACCATGAAATTTAATTAAGCTTTTGTGCATTGCGATCAATACCCGCTTTCTTCATTATTAATATAACAATTTACAAAAGCTGTACAATTATTTAATCATCTTTTCAGCAACCGCGTTTCATACATTTTCAATTTCATTAATTACGTCAATACAAATAATGTTTTCATTCACGAGTGGAACAAGCCACTTGAAAATACGAATCGCAGAGATGGAACAGGGGAGCGAATAACAAATATTAAACGATTCCTGTGTCTTGATTTTAATATGTAATTACGGCTGCCTGCACAGTATTATTAAGGAAAGTGGTTTAATGCGCCATTGTTTACGTAGCGAATAAAATATCATTCATCAGGTTTGTACGGTAATGTGTTTTAGTATAATAATATATGTCTTCTTATGCAAGAGTACTGGTATTTAAAATAAATATGAATTTAATAAAATAAAGCAAGTTTTAATCAAGTATATTTTTGTTTGCTCGAGTACAACTGTAACGTTACTTAGTACCTCATGTTTAATTATCAACGAAATTAATTTTCATTATTTTCTTCAGTACAACGCTTAAATGTTCAATTTTGCTTAACACTATTCCTACCACGACCGGTGAAATGACCGTTTCTAAAATATCAACAAATATAACAAATCGTGTAAATACTTTCCAGCGATTTCTGTCTAATCGAAGCCCAAACTTAATTTAAGACACAATCGATTGCCACTTATTTCGCATGTAATCGATTGTAAGTTAAACATGGCGTGGTCCATCAAATGTGGTTAACTATTAAAAAGCATTCTATTAACACTATTCCTACCACAACCGGTCGAATGACTGTTTTTAAAATTTCGATTAGAATTTCATAAACACAATGTGATTGAATCGCCTTTAAACTTTAAACTTTTCCTCAAATAAACCTATAATACATTTTTCAATGTTCGCTTCTTTTTTCATTGTTTAGTTGCTGAGAAAAATTTGTAGTCTGTCTTACGTGGGAATGTCGCGATAGGAATAGGTATACGTGAAGTGTCGGTAGGAATAGTGTTAAAACAATGATCCATTTAAACTAAACAACATAAAAACAACTTAAAAACATTTGTTATATTTCAAACATTCTTTTTCACCTGGCTCTGCATATAACTACTCATAACAGAGCTTAATCCGATTAATATCTTCCCGCCTCAAAACGGTACTCCAAAGAACGCTACAAACCCTCGTCCTATTATTCTCAAACGATTCTCAAGTACACTTAAGCCTCTACAATAACCACAACCCATTGTATCAAATCGATCGATCAATTGAAAGCGTTACTTCGTGTATCCTAACGAGCCCAGTTTATTTCTCTGTCAGCCTGAGACGGTCAACGAACATACTTTTGTTCAGCTTACAGGTAGTTGTGAATTAATTAACCAATTAATTAAGCCTAGTCACTCAACTTGGCGATGGTACCGTGGTGGTCACTGGTGACCGGCGCGCTCAAATTGATAGAAATACATAATTTAGAAAAATGTGGATACCTATCAATTTTTCATTATTACCATCGTTAATGCAATGGTGTGGAGAAATTAATGCAGTAAAAAATATCTAAAAGTAGTTACACTTGTTTGTTGTAACTAATATTTCATCAGTGCATGTCTCGTATAATAGAAAATTCATCGTGGCGCCACGGGCAAACCCTGTAAAACTGGCGTGGCATTCAACGTGTCAATTATTAAATGGTGAATGGTAAAAATTAAAGTATGCCTAATATATTGTAGGAGCCAGAAATTACCCATAGATTTATTAAGTTTTATTTATACTAATTAGGATTTAAGATTATGAAGGTTTAGTGGCGAAATTATTTCGTGGGGCGGCACTGCCTGCGCGGAGGGCAGAAGATCGTGAGCGAGCGAAACGGAGTTGTAAAAACGATTTTGTCACGAAATGTTTTTTTTTTTTTGACACAAGACGTCCATCCTTTGTTCATTCCGTGCGCAATGTTCATGTAATTGTAACCTAACTCTCTTTTGTACTATTTTAAAATATATAATCTTTTATTAATTGTTTTCTACATAAAAAAGATGATATACTTTAAATTAGTACAAAAGAGAGTTAGGTTACAATTACATGAACATTGCGCACGGAATGAACAAAGGAAGGGCGTCTTGTGTCAAAAAAAAAAAACATTTCGTGACAAAATCGTTTTTACAACTCCGTTTCGCTCGCTCACGATCTTCTGCCCTCCGCGCAGGCAGTGCCGCCCCACGAAATAATTTCGCCACTAAACCTTCATAATCTTAAATCCTAATTAGTATAAATAAAACTTAATAAATCTATGGGTAATTTCTGGCTCCTACATCAACGTGTCAATTATTAAATGGTGAATGGTAAAAATTAAAGTATGCCTAATATATTTTGAAGGAAATGTATAATCTAACGTTAACCTTTAATTTGATAAAGTCCGGCGTGACGGACACATTTTTAAAATAAATCCTGACAAGTTTTTATTTCATGTTCATCGATTTCTAATCGATTAAACGTTTATTTATACCATAAACAAATAGTAAAAACTTTTCCCAGCAGTGGGCTATTGTAGATTTAAAAAAAAAAAATTCCAGGACTTTATGACATACCCCTAAAGCTACAAAATTGTCAAATTCATATATTTTGAATATTTTGATCGGTGCCAAATTAAGGGTTAAAC
>JAOPTO010000772.1:0-20619 GCA_033822845.1 Tetrapedia diversipes
CCCAGCAACACTGGACACAATGTGAGGTTCTTTTTAAATCGAGCAAATGTGAGGTTACGATTGACAGCGTTTAGCGTGAATATGAAATGGTTATCTCGTATGAATGCGTAGTGGAAGGAATGTGATTTAATTGTATGTAGAATTGGGGAATGATTTTTTAAATAGTTGGTATGAAAGGAAAGACGAACCCGGTGGCGAATGTGGTATAAGGAGAAATATTTGAAATGACCAGCGAAGGCTCAGTCGTTAGAGAGAATTGTATGTTAGATGACGTATAGAATGAGAGGGAAAGGGAGAAAACAAGAAAGGGCGTTAACAAACAATTCAATCACGTGTATCAAATACTTTTTAATCATCGATAATCTTTAAATAAATAAATATATATCATTTTTGTATTTAATAAGGGAGAATTATTTAATCATCCTGTATTTTGATCTTTACCCATCGACATCACACAACGAACAATGCGAATCACTTTCATCTAATGCTCTAAGGAAAGAAGATCGGTTCTTCAATTCTATAAAACGTTTACTTTATTTTAAACTTCATTTTGATTGTTTATATATATATATATATATATTTTTTTATATCGTTCACGTTTTACCGACAAAACAAACTGTGTTACCAATAAACGAGCAATGACTTGTTGTCCAATTTAGAGAAGACGACAGACAACAACGGAAAACCATCACGAAACACCATGGTACTACGTCATCATATATATTTAGTAATATTGATTATGAATCTTGATAAAATTTGATAGTAATACATCTAATAATATATAAATGTACAATCAATACCAGTTTTGTCATAATTTATTTAATTTAGGAGGGTTACTATTTTTTATGAAACATTTATCAAAAATCGGATACTAATCTAAAACCGACTTATTAGTAACATTACGTCGATGAGGGGGTATTGAGCTCGAGCGATTTTCATATACTTTGTGAAATATCGATAAGAGTCAAAAATGATTCCAGCATCGAGTTCCCTGCTCTCAATAGTGCAAGGATTGTTATATTATCGAATGTTGATTTTTAAACATTTATTACCAACAGAAAATAATTATATTCGAATACTGCCATTTTTACTATACGGCAGTTTTTAAAATGTACAGATAAAAGGATACTTAGATCAGAATTTTTGTAGCGTTTCGTTGCTTGTTCATATCGTTCATATTTTTGAAATTTAGTTACAGAAAAGCTGTCATTTTATTAGCGCTACTTAAATTTATTATATTAGAATGCACGATTTGAATAACTTCAGATTTCTTCGACAATTATTATTTAAACTTCGTACAAGTTTACTTATACATTATCATTGTCATTAACTGATTAGTACACGTTTCTATACGAAAACACTAACTTCACTTATGTTTCTTCTATACGTATGTGAATCTTATTTGATTTGTTATAAAATTTTCACGTACGTACATACATGTACTACAAAAATTATTATAAAACTTTATGAAGATATGAACCGCAAACATATAATTATCCTAACGCTTTCAATGTAAAGGTCGTATTAAGATGACGAGAATTCGATCCAGAAGCAGAAAAAACATACTCTCGAATATGATCATTGAACAGAGACGAAAAATAAGGACAGATTCTGCGTAGGAAATGGCTCGAGTTTTTATTAGGGACATCCTAAAGAACAGAGGTGCTACATTATTGTTACATTTATCCTCTACATCACATGCCCAAGTACATTTTATTTGATAGTCAAAACTTCATAAGCGAAAAAGCTTCGACGTTGACCACCTGTTAATTTTTGCTTTCGTTCAAGTTTACCGACTTAATACTATACTGACACACACTGGGCCTTCGATGATAACCAAGGCAATGATTTTTATCGGCGCATCGAAAAATAACAGATACGACTTCTTTAATTTGTTTGAATTTGTTCCAATTTTTTTTATCACTCCTGGAAGTATTCCACTGAATTTTTCCAGAATCCTTTGCACATTCCAGAAATATAAAAAATGATGTCGAATTTGATAGATTCTAACGTGACGTTTGTAATCCAAAGGTAACAGTCTTTAAAATAGCTCTAAGAAATGTTCTGTCCAATTCTCCGAAAATTCTGTGGAATCGGATATACAAAAAAATCTTTTTCGATTGTTTGTTGATTCAGTTTTAATAAATTTCATGTACTCCCTTTTCTGTCTCCTTAAAAGGTCAACGTTTCCTTAATATGTACAACATTTCTCATTTATACTATTGTTCATTCAATTTATATTGCTCGATTTCATTTTTTAACACTGTGATTGTACACAAAATTATTGAAGAAATTCCTGGAAACTTCTCTTCTAACCACATTGTTAAAAAATAAAATTTGGTAATATAAAACGATTGAGAAAGTTGCTAATGAAATGTCCCTGTAACGCATCGTCGGTCGTTAATGGATTAAGGGTTAAGATGTGTGTATAGGGCGAAATCGAACGACGAAGACAAAAAGTTCAACGGTTGAAGCATCCACAGTTACTCGTAAATATTTACGCTGTGCCTTATCGCATTTGCATGTGAAACTCGTTGGAATTTCTGAACCGGAACATCACAATTGAAACCGCCGATAGTTTTGTTCGCCCGAATACTAAATCGTGACACCTTAACCGATATTGGATGTTTAGGTTTCTACGCTTTTAGAGAGCATTCGCTTCTGATTAAATCACTGCATAGCTTTTTGCGGTCAACTAATGGCTGGCTCTAGGTACAAAATTAAAGACTAAGTATGAAAAAATGTCGTATCGTTTTTAAAACAATCTTTTTTTTTTTTTTTTTCTAATAGATATGCAGTTTAATGAATTTTCGATAAATGGGTTTCTTTTTCGGGCTGAATTTTAACATTAAAATGAATCAAATCGGGGGTGTATTACTATCTTTTTGATAGAGAACAACATTTTAAAAAATTGCACAATGCGTGGGTCAATGCTATTTAATTAATTTTATAATAACATAAATTTGCATAAATATCCGGTCTTGTAATCAGCTAGGATATTCTCTGATTGATATTCTTATGTGTGACTTCTTTATTATTATTAGAATACAGTAGGATATATTTATGTAATTATACCGTTATACATACAGTCAGTCACAGACAAAATCGTACGCCACGTAAGCACATGAAGCCTGTATTGTATCACCTTGTTAAAACGGCTAGAGGGAGAAAAAAAAAAAAGGAAAGAAAACGTCTCACTAACATATATTGTAAATATATCTATGTTTACTGTGTGGTAACATCACGGCCAACGAGCATTTTTAAATGCAGAAAAAAAAAAAAGTCATTATGAAATAGCGTAAAAGATATACCAGCTAAAATCGTACAGCAGTCTTTCTGCATAGCGAATCCTCAAAAACGAATGAAAATCTTATCGCAGAAGAATATTGCATTCTGTCTGGGCTTGGTAGTATATGTTGTGTTACGATCGAGCAAAGAAGTAAATCTACAAAGATGTGTTCATCCTGAGACGGTAAGAAGAGTTTAACGAAAAGATTTTCATGGTTGCACACCACGAAACAAGCCATTTCTGAGTAAAAGGAATAAACAAAGGAGATTGGATTTCGCCAACTAATATTTAATTAAAGATTTTAATTTCTGGAAAATTAAGTAATATTTATCAACGAAGGTGAATTTAATACTTTTCATTCCGATGGGAACACTTACCGTACGTTGTCAGCCGAATAAAAGATTTCAAATAAAAAATTTAATTTTCACAATCAAACATAGAAGTGGATTGATAATAGTCTGAAATTGTACATTTAATTATGCTTATTTGAATATTTTAAAGAATAGTTTATAAAATGGTGAGAAAAAATTGGGATTTTTCGAATTGTTTTAAATTTTATGCCAATAACGAGCCAGAGAACATTCTTCACAGATCGCGAACGTGTAACTGACACGAAATGTCCGAAAGTCGTTGAAATCTCTCCAGAAAGAAATCTCTTGAAAGAAACAAGAAAGTACACCAAAATGTACAACATTGCGAGAAAAGCGAAACATTTAAAATAAAACAATCATTTTCCAATAATGACAACTTAATCGTGAATATTGCGAAAGCAATACAAGCTTATTTTGAAAGGAAAGGCAAGGTATACTAATTAAAATGCTAAAGAAAACTGTTGGGGTATACTTTCTAGAGAAGTTTAATCAAAAGCAAAGCAGTTTAATAGTGTACAACAGTTAAAAGTATGTGTTGAAGAAATGTGACAAAATATAAAACAAAATATCTTTTAAAAAAAACTGAACAAATCTATTCAGCGAAGAATCGTTGAAGTCATAAGAAACAGAAGGCAATACACATTACTAATAGATCATAAAAATGAATTTTAAACGTTCATGTGTTTTATAGTTTTGTCACGATCAATCAACGATATTTTCGTGGAATTTCGAATTCTTAGAAATATACAGTTCAATCAAATAAAAATAAAATGTTATTTTTCTTATTGAAACTTTGTGTGCGTGTAGAGTGCAGTATATGTATGGATTAATTTTTTGTTTACGGGAATATCAGTTTAAGGAGGTAGAATGAACACGCTCAAATGTCACTGCTTTCTCTCGTCTTTTCATCACAACTTTGTAATGGTGCGTGATAAAGCAAAACCGTTTAAGTACAACATGTTTAATTTTTAGTGCTCTGTAATCCTGTCATAAAAAAATTTCCAGGAACAAGCACGCTCAAGGTACGAACAGTATTGAAGCTTTGGGGGATGATTTCAACCTTTTAAAAGACACTACCCTCGCCAAAAAAAAGTTGTACCATATAGGAACAATTATGCTTCATATACGCATAAATTTTCATTGAGATCAGAATGTTAGAATTAGGTGAATTTTCTAGTTATATAATGTTAGAATACTTTTTTCAGCCACTGCAATTAACAACGGTGCATGAAAAGATGTCCCCCTAAAGCACACAGTAACAACACATTTGTACAAAGGTAAGGAAAATTCTTTCCTACATATCAACGATTTATATGGTTTTATGTAGCGTCATATAGTATTGTCGCGGATTGTAAAACATATATTGGATTGTCCTATGAAAATATTTTCCAAATTTAATCAGCAAAATTCTATTGTTCTGAAGCACAACATTAGCTCATCAAAATATAAAATCAACTCGTCATTATCGGTAAATAAACGTTAAACTATCTATACGGAGAAATCATCACTACAAGAAATATTTTAGAACAATTAAATTACAATAATAAATTACAATGTAATGGAATATTAACACTAAAACTACCGACGATTATAGTATTCTTGTTTGCATGAAAGAGATTAAATTAAAAATTACATGAAAAGATGTTGAATATATAGGAAATAAATTTTTATTTATACCTTCTGCAGAAAATTATAGAAAATTTTGCAAGCTTTACCACAGTGAATTTATAAGGCTGCTATGAATGATCACCAATTGGTTATTTTCATTTCTCTGGTAGTGCTACTGTCAAAATATACATTGTAGAACAATACTCGTGCAGTCTTGCTGCATCGATTGGTCCTTCAAAGATTGATTACTTTTATCAAAAAAAGAAAAAACAGAAAAAAACAGAAAAAAGTAACAACCTTCGTATGTTTTGTACTCGTTCGATTGCAAGAAACAAATTACATCGAATTATATTTCCTTCTAAATTATTTAACTCTCGTCTAAAGCTATTTTCGATTTAATAGCTTCGGCAAATGCTTCAGTTTCTAATGTTAAATGTATGTACCATGTATATGAAAACAAGGCAATAGTGGAATAATTGGTCATCTATGATAATGCCGAAAAGGAGAGGGGATTCGACAAACTAAATCTGTTAAGGATTTATATTAAGCAAAACGTAATGCTTCGTTCATAACTTTTGCTAGTCAATTCACATTGTTGAATTGTATCTTTTTGAACATTTTTTTAGAGACCGAGACTTTTAAGCGGATCTATATACGACATATATCTGATACGTAACCAAAATAAATCACTCGATTTCGGTTGGAAACATTTAACTTCGTAAAGAATCATTCCACAACAGCGGCGAAGTAAAACGATTCTTTTACTTCAACGTTACATGCACTGTTGCAACAAACATGGTAGCATTAACCACATTTAGAAATCACTGTAGATTCCACACGTAAATGCGATCAGAGGACTTGGTACGTAAATATTTACGAGGTCAAGATGAGGGTGGTTGCAGAAGAGGGTTAGAATAAGAAGTACGGTGAAGAGGTGCGGAATACTAAGATTTTAAGAAATTAATGAACTAATATGTTAATATTGAGTGAATTAGCAATTAACGACTATGGAGGGGGATAGGTGGTAATATATACCTATAATGATTTAATAATACAGTAGTAATTGAGGTTATTAATAACGAAGTGCATGAAAAATTTATAAAAATTATTGTTTTTATTATTAGTATGAAATTTCAGAAAATAGTTTAATAAAACAATAATTTTGGGGATTACAGATGTAATATAAATATTTTTTTGAGATTCTGACTAAAAAGAATTATCATAATTATAATTTACAAAATTATTGTTTGATTAAACTATTTAATGTAAATTCATTAGAATTTCAAATGTAATTTTTATTTTTTTAACATTTTTTATATTATTAACTTTAGGAAAACGGTTTCTTATAATATTAATTGGATTGCAATTTTAGATAGTTATAATAATTTTTTCTTTTAATAAATTATATTAAAATTAATGAATGATTTTTTTTTTTTTTTTTAGTATGTCTAATATTTTCAGTTTGTGAAGCTGTTTTAGGGCTATATCGTTAATAACATTTAGGATAACATTTAAAATTGGTCACCAAAAAATTGGATTAAAAAATCCTTTTTTATAAATTATTTTCAAGTTCTTTATTTATTATTTAACAAATCATGAAAAATTTTTAAAAATGTTTATAAATATTATTTTTCTTCTCGCAATATTATATTTAATTACGATAGCTATTTGCATTGGAATCTGATTTTACGAATATTCTTTTAAATAGATATTTATCAATTTTATAAATACTAAGAATATTTTAGTTTAAATTTACATTGTTCAATTTTTGTTTATGTTTCTTTTTTTTTCTTCTTCTTTTTATCTTTTCATTTAATTTCATTTAGCAAATTAGCTTGAATTATTTAATTCAATAATTTCTTAAAATCTTAGTATTTCGTCCGTCTTCTTATTGATTTATATTCATTTATAAATTTTAGATTTTTAAAATATAATTATACTCTTAATATCAAATTTTATGAATTAGCTATATAAGTAAACGAATATATTTTGTAATACGTAAGAATAATTATAACAATATGTCTGAATTTATTATACGATTATATAAATATTTTAAAAATCGTAGATGTGAACATTTAAAATCATTATAAATATACACGACATTTTCCTTGAAATTTGATAAATACTTAATTACAAGTCAGGAAACCACATTTTTTTTTTTTTTTTTTTTTTTTTTTTTTTTTTTTTTTTTTTTTTTTTTTTTTTTTTTTTTTAAATTGTAGAACATTCTTGTCAGATCACGATAAATTTTATAAAACGATACGAGAAATTATTGCTAAATTATTGAAAATTAATGAAATTGGAGGGTACTTTTGTTAATCGATTAGTAAAATTATTAATCAAATTATCTGCAATTTTTAACTGTAGTTTCTCTAATTCTCAAATTTTTAGTCATTTTTGCAAGAATTATTGGCCTTTTTCGAATTATATAATTTATTTATTTTTTTCTTTTCAAATTTTTGTTTTATGTTATGTTCTTAAATAAAATTTTATAGATCAGTTATATAAACTAATGAATATATTTAAATATACAAGAATATATAATCACAATTAAAGAATTTTTCAATTTATTATATCTATTAAAGAATTTTTATCGACATATCAAAATTATTTTTCAAGGATTAACAAGAATTCATCAGATTCTATTATAATTATCAAATGGATTATCGTGACCTTTTAAAAGACTCCTTAACTGATCAGAAAATTCAACTTTCAGAAGAATTGAAAAAATTTTTATTGGACTATGGAAAACTTTTAATTATGAATGAGACAGAATTTTATCTAATTAACGTGAAATATTAGCTATTTTAGAATTTCAATTAAAAGCTTATACTAAAAAATTATTATTAGTATAATTGTGGCTACAACTAGAGGAAAAAGTTAGAACCTATAATGTTACTAACAAGTAAAACGTAAGAGCCGGTTTACAAGAAGAATAGAACATATCTAGAATTTTGCGATAATGTAGTAAGATCTATTCCACGACGATTACAACCGGCCGAAAATAATAATGGTTTCTATTGTATTAACTGTTTCATTCATTACAATAATGTTCCATACCAACTGTACAATTTCTACTAACTGATAATTTCTGTAATTTATTACCAAATACATTTAATCTTTGTAAATCAAGAAATAAACAACAAATAAAGTTTAATTCCCTTATTATTGCTTCATAACTATAGCGTTAGTTATGGGTTTAGGCATAATAATACTTTTTGATATCTAGAGAATCTTTATTAAATTAATCGCCGATCGGGATGCGAACTCGAGAACTTTGTCCGATTCGTCGCCCCTCGAAGAGGGATGGTAATTGTATCCACACATACAACACCAATCCTAACGGATTTCACGAAGTTTCGCCGAAGGTCAATAATCGCAACGCAATTCGCCGAATTACGTCGCATCGCAGACCCGGTCGTCGGCGCTTTTATTTTACGCATGCATATAAAATCACTTTATTTAAACTACGTCTATTCTCATTCGCTACCTACATTCTCTTTCATCTACTCGCCCGCCTTCTCTCCTTCCTTCGCTGTCTTTTTCTAAGGTCGACAGCGAGCAGTGAAGGAAAAAATGCTGACTACATTTTTTTATAATAGACATTTTGTTATCAGAAGACTTTACTTGTATTATTAGCAATGCTTTATTTATTGTTTTTACGTAGGTACTCACCCACCCGCGTTGATTAAAAAATCCCAGTACCATGAAACTTTGCTGGGACTTACCTGTAACAGCAAAATGTAATATGTTAATTAAACAAAATAATTTTCAATAAGTTTAAAATAAGTTTCGATGTAACAGTTACATTGAAAATCAAATATTTATATAACAATAGAAAATAGACTAGCAAGAAGTATCATTTACAGAAGCGCAGTGATATATCAAAAACTCCTGTATTCGCAACATTATTATTCGAATACTAAAATAACCCTATATTCAACTGATTGAGTTAAAACAGATATTTAACTGATCGGGCGAAGAGATGTGGGATTTTTCAATACTAAAATAACAAACTAACAAATTTTAATACCATAATATTCCATTTTTAGTACCACTTTGTTATAATTAACATAGGCTTTTACGTAAAAAGTCGTAATCAGACATCCCCGAGTACATCGGTTTGTACTGATGTCAAAAAATTAGTTTGTCTGATGATTACAAAAATGTTAAAGCTTTAAGTAATTATAAAAAAAAACAATTGAAGTTTAAACTTTCTTAAGGAAGTGTTGATTAATGTAGGTTCCTATGCACTACATATTATTATGCTATTTTTATATTTTTTTTAAATTTTACTCATCTAACGTGAATTTGATATATAGTGCCGGATTTTATACACATTTCTGAGGAATGTTGTTATTCGGTGGAAACGTCAAAGCGGTTTTCGATTTTCATCCAAACAGAAGAAACATTCACCGAAAAATGCGTCGCACAGCATTTTGCCGTAATATGGCCGACGCTTTGTCTGTCTCTTCGGTGAAACAAAACCGTAGTTAACGCTTAACCGCTATTGACACGTTGTGATAATATTTGGCTGTATAATTAAGGCACATAATAATGTTGAACTTTTATATATTCTACTAATTATTAAAGAGTTGTATCTGGTAATTAATTTTAATTTTGTCAGAAAGAACAAACTAAATATACAACAAACATTACCTTCAACATCCTGCAAGTAAAATTATGTTGCTTCCTCTCTTCATCGCTCGTGCATTCTTATTACAACATTTTACTTTTCACACTTTATTTTCACTAACGGAAACAATATTTACAAAGACAGCCGGTACGTTTATAAAGAAATATCAAACATTTATTAACATTCAACAGTTTACATCCCGACATAGACTCGCGATGGCCAAGAGAAGTTTTCGATCCGCTCGCGACGGTTGGTCGAAGCCATTTGAAACGGAAGCTCACACACCTTTGCCACACTGTTTCTTGACGACTTGGTGTATGCGTGTGTGTATACCATACCGTGTGTATATGTTCATCTGCGACGCATTTGAAAGAAACGAAGGAAAGAAAACATACAGCCCGCCCCCCGAAAGTATGGCGTGATCGTAAATATAGGTATCAAATGTTACCGAAAAACCAAAACACGCGACGAAATCAAGGTTACCCCGCTTCAACTGTCGAGATTTCAAATCGTATGCTTTAACGCTATGGAACAGACGAGCGTTCACTTGTTTTCGGTGGATACTATATTATGGTCTGGTTATAAGTGGCCTATTCGGGGGACAAGCATAGTTATAACAAAGAACTTCTGTTGTGCGAGCGGGACAGATTCCGTGTGAGCGAGAGGACACGGGCTATAAATCTTGCTCGAAACTTCGACGATTTCGATTGCAGTAGTATATACAGTGGATCCGAAAAGTATTCGTACACTGTATTACAAATAAATTCATTTAACTTTAATATTCTGATTTCAATTACTGTTTTTAATAAATCTTTACGGATATATAGGGGTATAGTAGTATATGTATTAATTAATTTCTTATTTTACAACTAAATACCATTTTTTTAATCAACGAAATCAACGTTAAAGTTTCAGTGATTTCTTTTTTTTTTTTCTTTTTTTCATTTTTTAAACATAATTTTGTATTAATGCGTGATAAAGTAAAACCTTCCAGATAAAAAAATCTTAGTTTTTAATGTTTTATCGCTTTGCCATAAAAAAAAGATTCCAGAGGAACCTGTGTTCAGAGCATAAAAAATCGCAGAAACTTTAGGGGTCGCTTTCACTTCCACTATAAGATTTACTGTCGATCAAAAAACCGCTACTTGCAGGATTTATGCTCTATATTATGCTCTATATACATACAAAGTTTCATTGAAATCAGAATTTTAGGATTTGGTGAATCTCCTTCTAATATATAGTGTACGAATACTTTTTGGATCCACTATAGGTATCATATTTCTGGAGAAAAAGTCAGAGTCAATAGTTGCTCTAATTCTGAAGCTTTAATTCTCTTCGAACAACTCACTTTCAACACATTGCATGCGGGAAACGTACTTTTACGTATTTCGTAGCGTCACTGGATCACGAATCACGTAAGAGTACGTATTTAATAGACTTGTGCTGGAGAGTGGATATTATCATATAATATACGATAAAAAATAATACCATCGAAATATATGTATATATATATTTTTTATTTTTTTATTTTTTTTTTTTTCTCTAAATATTCATAGAGCATATGTTTAAGTATAAAATAAAAGAGAGCTTCGTTGAGAAAAACGAAGTGATTTTCGATTTATTGCGATTTTACCGAATGAATTCACGAAAAATTCACGAAAAAGTGCCTGCTACGGTTACTTACAAAATTGAGCGTACACACCTATGTTGGTAATGATGATTAGCGAGAAAATAAACAAAAACAGGCATTTTCAAAAATAAACACGTAATATATTGTTTATTTGGATATTTCAACGGGTAATCCTTTGAACAAAATTTTAATAAAATGAACTGTTTACCTATATTTAACACTAAACGTAGAAACATCTTATCTCGCCGTAAAATTTGTAATGCATTTTTTCCATTCGACATTATTTCAGCCATCTCTATGTCCAGTTACTGCGTTGCTGCGTTACGCTTAAATCGTCATTTGCCATTGTTTATTAGTAAAAATTAGGACACCATGGCTTCCAACAGATCAGGGACCGATATTTCTGTACGAAAAATTGCAATAAAATTGCACTGTAAAGGCAAATCGTTCAGACAAATTGCTAAAATAATAGGAAGTAATAATCTATTTTCATTCTACAGTGCAGAAAATTATTGATAACTGGATCGTTTATTTTGAAAGTGGTGCAAGCCCATTAAAAAAAAAGTGAGATCTCGTTATTTCTGCTTAATTCGGTGTAAACTTTTTATTTACAATTAGTTAGTATCAAATTTCTTAAAAAATGTCCATTCCTTGTCCAATTTAAAATTGGCCGGTAAAAGGAATTGCGTAACCATCGATTATGAAAGTGGTGTAAGTCGAATTTTTATAGACAGGTGTCAGGCATTACGAAAAAATAATTTCCTATACACACCACAGAATTATCATGATGTCATAAAAGAATATAGACAACATAATAAATTCATTTTACACGAAATGAAACTAGAGGATTTCATTTCAACAAAAAATCTACAGTACGTAATCGAAAAACACATAAACAGTAACACTAACGGAGGAAAAGTAAATTGGTAGCAAATATGTTGGATGAGGTTTCTTAAAAGTGCACTATATACTGCTACTTTATATAAAACACCGATGGAGGACAAAGAATTTAAGAGTTTCAGTTTATTACACGTTCGGAAGGACCGCCAGAATTTGAAAAAGTCGCCCTGGCGCCTTTATATCACAATGCTAGGCCTATCTCTTACGAAAAATATAAGGATATGGAGCAGCTATTACCCTATACGCGCCCCCCCCCCCTCCCCCCTGTCCATCATCAATATTTCAAAACACTGCCGCATGAAGAGCCTAAGTTAATACCATTAATATCTTATGTTAATTTTTAAAATATAATTAACGTCCAAAATTAAAAATACTACTTCTATTTTATATCTTATTATTATTTGTAAACAAAATTGAATTAATATGAAATATTTTAAATGATATCTGATTTTTTTAGATTGAAATTAAACGATCGACTAATTTTGAAAGTGGTGTAGTAAGTCCACTTGCAGTTCGCAAATATACATTATTTTAGTTAAATTCGCCTAAAACAAATTTCTATAATCAAATTACATATCGATAAATCAATAAAAACATTGCCAGGCTTGATATAATTAATCTATATTTTTCATTTATTGAGAGATATGATAACGATCAATTTTCTCGAAACAAGAGAAAATGGACTTGCACCACTTTCAAAATCAACGGTCCAATTATAAATACAGCGGAACCCTGCATAATAAAGTAAGACGTGGGAGAAAAGAAAAGAATGAATGACGCGGATGAGCGGTACATAGTGAGACAAATTAATATTGATCCGAAAACTAGTCTTCCAAAATTAACAAAGGAAGAGTCTTTAAGAATGAAAAAAATTATCTTCACGGGAACTGTCCGTAGAGTTCTGCGCGATGAAGGGTGTTCACGGTAGGACAGCGAGGAATAAGAGACCTTATATTTCGAAGGGGAACCAAGCCAAGTGTTTGGAATTCGCAAAACAGTATGTTAATTGCGACAAAAGCTTTTTCGAATAATGTCATGTTCTCAGATGAAGTTAAAATTAACTTATTTAATTCGAATGGTAGAATATAATTGATTGGTGAACACCGAACGAGGAGTTCAACAAAAATAACACGATTCCAACGATCAAGCATCTATGGGGGTTCGATTATGTTATGGGGATGTATGGAAGTTAACGGAATTGGTAATATTGAATTTATTGGAAACGACCATGGATAAATTCAAATATCTCGACATTTTAAATAAAAATTTCAAGTGTTCGTCAGAAAAATCGCAAATGATGCCGGTATACTACACACTTCCAACAAGACAATGATCCGAAGCATTCGTCGTCGTATGTTGTCAAGGAATGGTTACTCTACAACGTTCCAAAATTATTAAACCCCTCCACCCACGATCACCGGATATTAATCCAATTGAGCACCACCTGTGGCAGGAATTGAAATCAAAATTATGTGATTGTAGATTTAGCGCAGTAAGTCAGGTGCAAAAGTTAAGATGCAGGAAATATGGAAAAATATTCCAAGTTTAATAAGAAAAAACACGATCGATGCCTAGGCGTTTATTAAGGCAGTTACTGATGCACAAGGTTACGCAACTAAATATTACAATTACGTTTGAGTTACTTATTTTTGTATAATCTAATATGTGTACGCTCAATTTTGTTACGACGAAATAACAGTATTTTTACGTTTAGTGTTAAATACAGATAAATAGTTAATATTATTAATTTGTTTTTTTTTGTTTGTTTTTTTTTTTAACGATTATCTGCTAAAATATCCAAATAAAGTATATATTATGTTTTTATTTTTGAAAATGCCCATTTTTGTTTATTTTCCCGCTAATCATCATTGCCAACATAGGTGGTGTACGCTCAATTTTCTGATTAACTGTATATTTGGCTAGTCAGTCATCAACTCACTTGAGGAACAGGGCCAAAGAGGGATCGGGCCGGGCCGCCCATCCCCACCCGAGCCGCACGCTCCGAATCTTAACCACGCACTCCACGCCATAGTAGTAGGAACAGATTTCAATTGCGTCCCTATCTCAATATGTATAGAAATATAAAACTTGGAGGCTATAAACTACTGAGGTTTCGTTTATGCTTATATTTGAGATATATATATATATATATAAAAAGGCCATTTTTCTATAAGTGGAGTAACGAAAATGATTTTGAAATATAATTAATTTACCTCAATGGAATCAAATATTTTGTTTAACATAATCCGACTTAACTCTAGTCATTTTCTACAAAATACTATTAAGCCATGTTTCCCAACGGAACAATGTTCCAAAGGTATTAAAATTTGGCATTGTTATTACCGCATATAATAATTCTACTGGTAATTATATAACCAATGCTTTCGTAGCGTACTGTTAAAAAACGTAGCAAGAATATAGTTGGCCTGTAACAGATATAACTATTGTATAATAGCAATACCATATGTTACATCTACGCCAATGGGGGCTCTGCCTGTCGCGTGTTTCTCTCTCATTATCCCTTTCTATCGCGTTGACCTCTTTGTTAGTCAGCCCACACATGTGGGGCTGTAACTACCGCGACGAATAGCGAACTAGAATTGAATGTGTACGTGAGAATAGGCGTATCCCTTCCACATTTCTCGCATTCCTGCCGCGGGACTTCAAGTATCGCGATATTTTTTACATTTCTCAAATTAAAATATAACTAAAACACCTGTTGCACTGTATCATCATAGTAAAATACTTTAATAATGTTAAACATTTATGATGAGTAATATGAAGAAAAATGTAATAGCAGATTGTAATATCGATAGCACAATTACTATCGAATCGTGAATAAATGTTCAAATAAAATATACAAGTAATGAAAGAGAATAAAGAGAAGGTAATTAGCAGTATCTTAATGCGAATTGAACCAGTACTAAAAATAAAAGATTATCAAAGAAATCAAATATTAATTAATGAATAATCGAACTTAGATGAGTGCTCGTATTTACCTAAAACCTTAAATAAAAATCTAATTTTTTTTCTTTAAAACAAACGTGTCAGTTGACTTGGGTATAACTTTAACTTCGTAAATGCTCGAGCGTACCACCTCACTAAGACAAAAGATCTGACCGTATGTTTTGAAACAGAAACATGTTACATAATAATGTATAAAGAAGCTTGCGAATCACCGTATCATTAAATGACTATAAATTATCTATCATAAGTTCCTTATATTTGTACAAAATTGTTTTAACTTTCGATCTAAATTACTTCGAAACAAAAATAAATTTGTGGAAACTAATAAAATAATACTTTTTTTTTTTTTTAATAACGCAACAACTAAAAAGGCATTCCAATAAAATTAGCCGTACAACTGTGGGACACATCAGAAGAACAAGAAAGAATTTCAAGGTATTACACTTGTTACAATTGCCGTTCCGATTTCGCGACTAATTGTAAGAAACTACATGTGACGCACCGCTGGGTGTACTCGCACTTGAGCCAATTATATTCATAATCGGTGTCGAATATCATTGTATGATAGACAGAGCACAAATGAAGAGGTAAAAAAGGAAAGGAACAAAAATTTTAGTTAACAGGCATCATCATCAATATCAGTAACTAATAAATATCCGGTGTTCTATGAAAATTACAGTAAAAGGATGTAAAGTTTATCGTATGCTGGTATGAGCAATTTTTTATTACAAATTTTTAATACAGTACTCAGCATTCTACAAGTTATGTCACCGGGTGATCATACAAAAACTGACTGAGTAATTTGACGAATCACGAGAAGGTCTCAGGAAACATTGAAGTAGAATACCATCGACAAGCCAGTCAGTCACATGGAATTAATCATTTTCAAATAAACAGTCTATTATTGATTTAATTTTAATTACTGCATTTATTTTAATACAAATTGAGTTTTAAATATTATTATAAATATATTATTAAAAGGATTCAGATCTATAATAAAAATTACAGGCTTTAGATATGCCAAAAAAGTGGATATAATATAACTATCAATAAGGCTAAATAAACTTATATTGCATTAAAGAAGTTTTAATACAAATAACCCGCCTACTTATATAATTAATTTAAATGTAGATTGTGTATGTACTACAAGAAAAAGTACATTTCTGGGTACACTTATTACTCTATAGAAATAGTTGTCTGATCCATTTTAGTCATTAAATGAGGTACCAACAATAAAAAGAAAGATCGAACTTGATTATTTCCATTTGATAGACAGTATATATTCTGCCTAAATCTGACTTCTTTTCTGAACCTTATTTTGCACAGTTTGGCTTGAAGCCGAGCTTTTAACCCAGCAACACTGGACACAATGTGAGGTTCTTTTTAAATCGAGCAAATGTGAGGTTACGATTGACAGCGTTTAGCGTGAATATGAAATGGTTATCTCGTATGAATGCGTAGTGGAAGGAATGTGATTTAATTGTATGTAGAATTGGGGAATGATTTTTTAAATAGTTGGTATGAAAGGAAAGACGAACCCGGTGGCGAATGTGGTATAAGGAGAAATATTTGAAATGACCAGCGAAGGCTCAGTCGTTAGAGAGAATTGTATGTTAGATGACGTATAGAATGAGAGGGAAAGGGAGAAAACAAGAAAGGGCGTTAACAAACAATTCAATCACGTGTATCAAATACTTTTTAATCATCGATAATCTTTAAATAAATAAATATATATCATTTTTGTATTTAATAAGGGAGAATTATTTAATCATCCTGTATTTTGATCTTTACCCATCGACATCACACAACGAACAATGCGAATCACTTTCATCTAATGCTCTAAGGAAAGAAGATCGGTTCTTCAATTCTATAAAACGTTTACTTTATTTTAAACTTCATTTTGATTGTTTATATATATATATATATATATTTTTTTATATCGTTCACGTTTTACCGACAAAACAAACTGTGTTACCAATAAACGAGCAATGACTTGTTGTCCAATTTAGAGAAGACGACAGACAACAACGGAAAACCATCACGAAACACCATGGTACTACGTCATCATATATATTTAGTAATATTGATTATGAATCTTGATAAAATTTGATAGTAATACATCTAATAATATATAAATGTACAATCAATACCAGTTTTGTCATAATTTATTTAATTTAGGAGGGTTACTATTTTTTATGAAACATTTATCAAAAATCGGATACTAATCTAAAACCGACTTATTAGTAACATTACGTCGATGAGGGGGTATTGAGCTCGAGCGATTTTCATATACTTTGTGAAATATCGATAAGAGTCAAAAATGATTCCAGCATCGAGTTCCCTGCTCTCAATAGTGCAAGGATTGTTATATTATCGAATGTTGATTTTTAAACATTTATTACCAACAGAAAATAATTATATTCGAATACTGCCATTTTTACTATACGGCAGTTTTTAAAATGTACAGATAAAAGGATACTTAGATCAGAATTTTTGTAGCGTTTCGTTGCTTGTTCATATCGTTCATATTTTTGAAATTTAGTTACAGAAAAGCTGTCATTTTATTAGCGCTACTTAAATTTATTATATTAGAATGCACGATTTGAATAACTTCAGATTTCTTCGACAATTATTATTTAAACTTCGTACAAGTTTACTTATACATTATCATTGTCATTAACTGATTAGTACACGTTTCTATACGAAAACACTAACTTCACTTATGTTTCTTCTATACGTATGTGAATCTTATTTGATTTGTTATAAAATTTTCACGTACGTACATACATGTACTACAAAAATTATTATAAAACTTTATGAAGATATGAACCGCAAACATATAATTATCCTAACGCTTTCAATGTAAAGGTCGTATTAAGATGACGAGAATTCGATCCAGAAGCAGAAAAAACATACTCTCGAATATGATCATTGAACAGAGACGAAAAATAAGGACAGATTCTGCGTAGGAAATGGCTCGAGTTTTTATTAGGGACATCCTAAAGAACAGAGGTGCTACATTATTGTTACATTTATCCTCTACATCACATGCCCAAGTACATTTTATTTGATAGTCAAAACTTCATAAGCGAAAAAGCTTCGACGTTGACCACCTGTTAATTTTTGCTTTCGTTCAAGTTTACCGACTTAATACTATACTGACACACACTGGGCCTTCGATGATAACCAAGGCAATGATTTTTATCGGCGCATCGAAAAATAACAGATACGACTTCTTTAATTTGTTTGAATTTGTTCCAATTTTTTTTATCACTCCTGGAAGTATTCCACTGAATTTTTCCAGAATCCTTTGCACATTCCAGAAATATAAAAAATGATGTCGAATTTGATAGATTCTAACGTGACGTTTGTAATCCAAAGGTAACAGTCTTTAAAATAGCTCTAAGAAATGTTCTGTCCAATTCTCCGAAAATTCTGTGGAATCGGATATACAAAAAAATCTTTTTCGATTGTTTGTTGATTCAGTTTTAATAAATTTCATGTACTCCCTTTTCTGTCTCCTTAAAAGGTCAACGTTTCCTTAATATGTACAACATTTCTCATTTATACTATTGTTCATTCAATTTATATTGCTCGATTTCATTTTTTAACACTGTGATTGTACACAAAATTATTGAAGAAATTCCTGGAAACTTCTCTTCTAACCACATTGTTAAAAAATAAAATTTGGTAATATAAAACGATTGAGAAAGTTGCTAATGAAATGTCCCTGTAACGCATCGTCGGTCGTTAATGGATTAAGGGTTAAGATGTGTGTATAGGGCGAAATCGAACGACGAAGACAAAAAGTTCAACGGTTGAAGCATCCACAGTTACTCGTAAATATTTACGCTGTGCCTTATCGCATTTGCATGTGAAACTCGTTGGAATTTCTGAACCGGAACATCACAATTGAAACCGCCGATAGTTTTGTTCGCCCGAATACTAAATCGTGACACCTTAACCGATATTGGATGTTTAGGTTTCTACGCTTTTAGAGAGCATTCGCTTCTGATTAAATCACTGCATAGCTTTTTGCGGTCAACTAATGGCTGGCTCTAGGTACAAAATTAAAGACTAAGTATGAAAAAATGTCGTATCGTTTTTAAAACAATCTTTTTTTTTTTTTTTTTCTAATAGATATGCAGTTTAATGAATTTTCGATAAATGGGTTTCTTTTTCGGGCTGAATTTTAACATTAAAATGAATCAAATCGGGGGTGTATTACTATCTTTTTGATAGAGAACAACATTTTAAAAAATTGCACAATGCGTGGGTCAATGCTATTTAATTAATTTTATAATAACATAAATTTGCATAAATATCCGGTCTTGTAATCAGCTAGGATATTCTCTGATTGATATTCTTATGTGTGACTTCTTTATTATTATTAGAATACAGTAGGATATATTTATGTAATTATACCGTTATACATACAGTCAGTCACAGACAAAATCGTACGCCACGTAAGCACATGAAGCCTGTATTGTATCACCTTGTTAAAACGGCTAGAGGGAGAAAAAAAAAAAAGGAAAGAAAACGTCTCACTAACATATATTGTAAATATATCTATGTTTACTGTGTGGTAACATCACGGCCAACGAGCATTTTTAAATGCAGAAAAAAAAAAAAGTCATTATGAAATAGCGTAAAAGATATACCAGCTAAAATCGTACAGCAGTCTTTCTGCATAGCGAATCCTCAAAAACGAATGAAAATCTTATCGCAGAAGAATATTGCATTCTGTCTGGGCTTGTTAGTATATGTTGTGTTACGATCGAGCAAAGAAGTAACTCTACAAAGATGTGTTCATCCTGAGACGGTAAGAAGAGTTTAACGAAAAGATTTTCATGGTTGCACACCACGAAACAAGCCATTTCTGAGTAAAAGGAATAAACAAAGGAGATTGGATTTCGCCAACTAATATTTAATTAAAGATTTTAATTTCTGGAAAATTAAGTAATATTTATCAACGAAGGTGAATTTAATACTTTTCATTCCGATGGGAACACTTACCGTACGTTGTCAGCCGAATAAAAGATTTCAAATAAAAAATTTAATTTTCACAATCAAACATAGAAGTGGATTGATAATAGTCTGAAATTGTACATTTAATTATGCTTATTTGAATATTTTAAAGAATAGTTTATAAAATGGTGAGAAAAAATTGGGATTTTTCGAATTGTTTTAAATTTTATGCCAATAACGAGCCAGAGAA
>JAOPTO010000772.1:22319-42444 GCA_033822845.1 Tetrapedia diversipes
AAAAAAAGGAAAAAAAAGGAAAAAAGAAAGAAAGAAAAAGAAAAACAACCTTCGTATGTTTTGTACTCGTTCGATTGCAAGAAACGAATTACATCGAATTATATTTCCTTCTAAATTATTTAACTCTCGTCTAAAGCCATTTTCGATTTAACAGCTTCGGCAAATGCTTCAGTTTCTAATGTTAAATGTATGTACCATGTATATGAAAACAAGGCAATAGTGGAATAATTGGTCATCTATGATAATGCCGAAAAGGCGAGGGGATTCGACAAACTAAATCTGTTAAGGATTTATATTAAGCAAAACGTAATGCTTCGTTCATAACTTTTGCTAGTCAATTCACATTGTTGAATTGTATTTTTTTGAACATGTTTTTAGAGACCGAGACTTTTAAGCGGATCTATATACGACATATCTGATACGTAACCAAAATAAATCACTCGATTTCGGTTGGAAACATTTAACTTCGTAAAGAATCATTCCACAACAGCGGCGAAGTAAAACGATTCTTTTACTTCAACGTTACATGCACTGTTGCAACAAACATGGTAGCATTAACCACATTTAGAAATCACTGTAGATTCCACACGTAAATGCGATCAGAGGACTTGGTGCGTAAATATTTACGAGGTCAAGATGAGGGTGGTTGCAGAAGAGGGTTAGAATAAGAAGTACGGTGAAGAGGTGCGGAATACTAAGATTTTAAGAAATTAATGAACTAATATGTTAATATTGAGTGAATTAGCAATTAACGACTATGGAGGGGGATAGGTGGTAATATATACCTATAATGATTTAATAATACAGTAGTAATTAAGGTTATTAATAACGAAGTGCATGAAAAATTTATAAAAATTATTGTTTTTATTATTAGTATGAAATTTCAGAAAATAGTTTAATAAAACAATAATTTTGGGGATTACAGGTGTAATATAAATATTTTTCTGAGATTCTGACTAAAAAGAATTATCATAATTATAATTTACAAAATTATTGTTTTATTAAACTATTTAATGTAAATTCATTAGAATTTCAAATGTAATTTTTATTTTTTTAACATTTTTTATATTATTAACTTTAGGAAAACGGTTTTTTATAATATTAATTGGATTGCAATTTTAGACAGTTATAATAATTTTTTCTTTTAATAAATTATATTAAAATTAATGAATGATTTTTTTTTTTTTTTAGTATGTCTAATATTTTCAGTTTGTGAAGCTGTTTTAGGGCTATATCGTTAATAACATTTAGGATAACATTTAAAATTGGTCGCCAAAAAATTGGATTAAAAAATCCTTTTTTATAAATTATTTTCAACTTCTTTATTTATTATTTAAAAAATCATGAAAAATTTAAAAAAATGTTTATAAATATTATTTTTCTTCTTGCAATATTATATTTAATTACGATAACTATTTGCATTGGAATCCGATTTTACGAATATTTTTTTAAATAGATATTTATCAATTTTATAAATACTAAGAATATTTTAGTTTAAATTTACATTGTTAAATTTTTGTTTATGTTTCTTTTCTTTTCTTTTTATCTTTTCATTTAATTTCATTTAGCAAATTAGCTTGAATTATTTAATTCTATAATTTCTTAAAATCTTAGTATTTCGTCCGTCTTCTTATTGATTTATATTCATTTATAAATTTTAGATTTTTAAAATATAATTATATTCTTAATATCAAATTTTATGAATTAGCTATATAAGTAAACGAATATAATTTGTAATACGTAAGAATAATTATAAGAATATGTCTGAATTTATACGATTATATAAATATTTTTAAAATCGTAGAATTGAACATTTAAAATCTTTATAAATATACACGACATTTTCCTTGAAATTTGATAAATACTTAATTACAAGTCAGGAAACCACATTTTTTTTTTTTTTTTTAATTGTAGAACATTCTTGTCAGATCACGATAAATTTTATAAAACGATACGAGAAATTATTGCTAAATTATTGAAAATTAATGAAATTGGAGGGTACTTTTGTTAATCGATTAGTAAAATTATTAATCAGATTATCTGCAATTTTTAACTGTAGTTTCTCTAATTCTCAAATTTTTAGTCATTTTTGCAAGAATTATTGGCCTTTTTCGAATTATATAATTTATTTTTTTTTTTTCTTTTCAAATTTTTGTTTTATGTTATGTTCTTAAATAAAATTTTATAGATCAGTTATATAAATTAATGAATATATTTAAATATACAAGAATATATAATCACAATTAAAGAATTTTTATCGACATATCAAAATTATTTTTCAAGGATTAACAAGAATTCATCAGATACTATTATAATTATCAAATGGATTATCGTGACCTTTTAAAAGACTCCTTAACTGATCAGAAAATTCAACTTTCAGAAGTATTGCAAAATTTTTTATTGGACTATGAAAAACTATTTTAATTATGAATGAGACAGAATTTTATCTAATTAACGTGAAATATTAGCTATTTTAGAATTTCAATTAAAAGCTTATACTAAAAAATTATTATTAGTATAATTGTGGCTAAAACTAGAGGAAAAAGTTAGAACCTATAATGTTACTAATAAGTAAAACGTAAGAGCCGGTTTACAAGAAGAATAGAACATATCAAGAATTTTGCGATAATGTAGTAAGATCTATTCCACGACGATTACAACCGGCCGAAAATAATAATGGTTTCTATTGTATTAACTGTTTCATTCATTACAATAATGTTCCATACCAACTGTACAATTTCTACTAACTGATGATTTCTGTACTTTATTACCAAATACATTTAATCTTTGTAAATCAAGAAATAAACAACAAATAAAGTTTAATTCCCTTATTATTGCTTCATAACTATAGCGTTAGTTATGGGTTTAGGCATAATAATACTTTTTGATATCTAGAGAATCTTTATTAAATTAATCGCCGATCGGGATGCGAACTCGAGAACTTTGTCCGATTCGTCGCCCCTCGAAGAGGGATGGCAATTGTATCCACACATACAACACCAATCCTAACGGATTTCACGAAGTTTCGCCGAAGGTCAATAATCGCAACGCAATTCGCCGAATTACGTCGCATCGCAGACCCGGTCGTCGGCGCTTTTATTTTACGCATGCATATAAAAGCACTTTATTTAAACTACGTCTATTCTCATTCGCTACCTACATTCTCTTTCATCTACTCGCCCGCCTTCTCTCCTTCCTTCGCTGTCTTTTTCTAAGGTCGACAGCGAGCAGTGAAGGAAAAAATGCTGACTACATTTTTTTTATAATAGACTTATTGTTATCAGAAGACTTTACTTGTATTATTAGCAATGCTTTATTTATTGTCTTTACGTAGGTACTCACCCACCCGCGTTGATTAAAAAATCCCAGTACCATGAAACTTTGCTGGCACTTACCTGTAACAGCAAAATGTAATATGTTAATTAAACAAAATAATTTTCAATAAGTTTAAAATAAGTTTCGATGTAACAGTTACATTGAAAATCAAATATTTATATAACCATAGAAAATAGACTAGCAAGAAGTATCATTTACAGAAGCGCAGTGATATATCAAAAACTCCTGTGTATTCGCAACATTATTATTCGAATATTAAAATAACCCTATATTCAACTGATTGAGTTAAAACACATATTTAACTGATCGGGCAAAGAGATATGGGATTTTTCAATATTAAAATAACAAACTAACAAATTTTAATACCATAATATTCCATTTTTAGTACCACTTTGTTATAATTAACATAGGTTTTTACGTAAAAAGTCGTAATCAGACATCCCCGAGTACATCGGTTTGTACTGATGTCAAAAAAATTGGTTTGTCTGATGATTACAAAAATGTTAAAGCTTTAAGTAATTATAAAAAAACAATTGAAGTTTAAACTTTCTTAAGGAAGTGTTGATTAATGTAGGTTCCTACGCACTACATACTATTATGCCATTTTTATATTTTTTTTTTAAATTTTACTCATCTAACGTGAATTTGCTATATAGTGCCGGATTTTATACACATTTCTGAGGAATGTTGTTATTCGGTGGAAACGTCAAAGCGGTTTTCGATTTTCATCAAAACAGAAGAAACATTCACCGAAAAATGCGTCGCACAGCATTTTGCCGTAATATGGCCGACGCTTTGTCTGTCTCTTCGGTGAAACAAAACCGTAGTTACGCTTAACCGCTATTGACACGTTGTGATAATATTTGGCTGTATAATTAACCCTTTTAGTACCGGCGAAAAAAACGTGCATAAGCGAAGAATACCGGGCCGAATCGGCGAATTTGCAGAGGTTTGCGAAAATGCTCGTAAAAACGAAAGTAGAAGTGATATTTACAAAATATAAAAAGCAGCATATTCGGAAATAAAGGGAGAATAAAACGATACGAATTGTTTTTTATTATTTGTTGAAAATCATAAGAATAACATGAACATAAGACATAACAAAAATCGTACAAAGTGATTTCTCTTTTTCAAATGGTTATTGCACATAAAAAAAGTCATCATTTGGTCATAGCTCTATATACATCTTCTAGTATAATATATAGACATTGCATTTTGCAATCATTTGCAATACAATAACAGAAGTCGGATAATACTATCCCGTGTCGACAAATATCCGAGCGATATCCCGTTTCTATCTTATCGCTCTAACATATACAGACCCGCGGCACTAATCAGCATAAAATATAACAAAAAGTTTAATCTAATAACAATTTTTCACTTGTGTTGCATCGAATATGAACCATTTTAACATTTTATAAAGTTATTTTGAAACACAGACCTCTTGTGATGAATACAATAAGGCCCCAACGGAGGCGCAACGATATATCGTCGTTCGGTACTAAAAGGGTTAAGGCACATAATAATGTTAAACTTTTATATATTCTACTAATTATTAAAGAGTTATATCTGGTAATTAATTTTAATTTTGTCAGAAAGAACAAACTAAATATACAACAAACATTACCTTCAACATCCTGCAAGTAAAATTATGTTGCTTCCTCTCTTCATCGCTCGTGCATTCTTATTACAACATTTTACTTTTTGCACTTTATTTTCACTAACGGAAACAATATTCACAAAGATAACCGGTACGTTTATAAAGAAATATCAAACATTTATTAACATTCAACAGTTTACATCCCGACATAGACTCGCGATGGCCAAGAGAAGTTTTCGATCCGCTCGCGACGGTTGGTCGAAGCCATTTGAAACGAAAGCTCACACCTTTGCCACACTCTTTCTTGACGACTTGGTGTGTGTGTGCGTGTGCGTGCGTGTGCGTGCGTGTGTGTGCGCGCGTGTGTGTATACATAACGTGTGTATATGTGCATCTGCGACGCATTAGAAAGAAACGAAGGAAAGAAAACATACAGCCCGCCCCCCGAAAGTATGGCGTGATCGTAAATATAGGTATCAAGTGTTACCGAAAAACCAAAACACGCGACGAAATCAAGGTTACCCCGCTTCAACTGTCGAGATTTCAAATCGTATGCATTAACGCTATGGAACAGACGAGCGTTCACTTGTTTTCGGTGGATACTATATTATGGTCTGGTTATAAGTGGCCTATTCGGGGGACAAGCACAGTTATAACAAAGAACTTCAGTTGTGCGAGCGGGACAGATTCCGAGTGAGCGAGAGGACACGGGCTATAAATCTTGCTCGAAACTTCGACGATTTCGATTGCAGTAGTATATACAGTGGATCCGAAAAGTATTCGTACACTGTATTACAAATAAATTCATTTAACTTTAATATTCTGATTTCAATTACTGTTTTTAATAAATCTTTACGGATATATAGGGGTATAGTAGTATATGTATTAATTAATTTCTTATTTTACAACTAAATACCATTTTTTTAATCAACGAAATCAACGTTAAAGTTTCAGTGCTTTCTTTTTTTAAACATAATTTTGTATTAATGCGTGATAAAGTAAAACCTTCCAGATAAAAAAATCTTAGTTTTTAATGTTTTATCGCTTTGCCATAAAAAAAAAAAAGATTCCAGAGGAACCTGTGTTCAGAGCATAAAAAATCGCAGAAGCTTTAGGGGTCGCTTTCACTTCCACTATAAGGTTTACTGTCGATCAAAAAACCGCTCCTTGCAGGATTTATGCTCTATATTATGCTCTATATACATACAAAGTTTCATTGAAATCAGAATTTTAGGATTAGGTGAATCTCCTTCTAATATATAGTGTACGAATACTTTTTGGATCCACTATAGGTATCATATTTCTGGAGAAAAAGTCAGAGTCAATAGTTGCTCTAATTCTGAAGCTTTAATTCTCTTCGAACAACGCAGTTTCAACACATTGCATGCGGGAAACGTACTTTTACGTATTTCGTAGCGCCACTGGATCACGAATCACGTAAGAGTACGTATTTAATAGACTTGTGCTGGAGAGTGGATATTATCATATAAATACGATAAAAAATAATACCATCGAAATATATATTTTTTCTCTAAATATTCATAGAGCATATGTTTAAGTATAAAATAAAAGGGAGCTTCGTTGAGAAAAACGAAGTGATTTTCGATTTATTGCGATTTTACCGAATGAATTCACGAAAAATTCACGAAAAAGTGCCTGCTACGGTTACTTACAAAATTGAGCGTACACACCTATGTTGGTAATGATGATTAGCGAGAAAATAAACAAAAACAGGCATTTTCAAAAATAAAAACGTAATATATTGTTTATTTGGATATTTCAACGGGTAATCCTTTGAACAAAATTTTAATAAAATGAACTGTTTACCTATATTTAACACTAAACGTAGAAACATCTTATCTCGCCGTCACAAAATTGAGCTTACATTTAGTTTAGTAATATAAAAGAAAAAGAAACGAGTTTTGTAAAATTTGTAATGCATTCTTTCCATTCGACATTATTTCAGCCATCTCTATGTCCAGTTGCTGCGTCGCTGCGTTACGCTTAATCGTCATTTGCCATTGTTTATTAGTAAAAATTAGGACACCATGGCTTCCAACAGATCAGGGACCGATATTTCTGTACGAAAAATTGCAGTAAAATTGCACTGTAAAGGCAAATCGTTCAGACAAATTGCTAAAATAATAGGAAGTAATAATCTATTTTCATTCTACAGTGCAGAAAATTATTGATAACTGGATCGTTTATTTTGAAAGTGTAAATAAGCCCATTTAAAAAAAAAAGAAAAAAAAAGAGATCTCGTTATTTATGCTTAATTCGGTGTAAACTTTTTATTTACAATTAGTTAGTATCAAATTTCTTAAAAAATGTCCATTCCTTGTCCAATTTAAAATTGGCCGGTAAAAGGAATTGCGTAAACATCGATTATGAAAGTGGTGTAAGTCGAATTTTTATAGACAGGTGTCAGGCATTACGAAAAAATAATTTCCTATACACACCACAGAATTATCATGATGTCATAAAAGAATATAGACAACATAATAAATTCATTTTACACGAAATGAAACTAGAGGATTTCATTTCAACAAAAAATCTACAGTACGTAATCGAAAAACACATAAACAGTAACACTAACGGAGGAAAAGTAAATTGGTAGCAAATATGTTGGATGAGGTTTCTTAAAAGTGCACTATATACTACTACTTTATATAAAACACCGATGGAAGACAAAGAATTTAAGAGTTTCAGTTTATTACACGTTCGGAAGGACCGCCAGAATTTGAAAAAGTCGCCCTGGCGCCTTTATATCACAATGCTAGGCCTATCTCTTACGAAAAATATAAGGATATGGAGCAGCTATTACCCTATACGCGCCCCTCCTGCCAATCATCAATATTTTAAAAAACTGCCGCATGAAGAGCCTAAGTTAAAATACCACTAATATCTTATGTTAATTTTTAAAATATAATTAACGTCCAAAATTAAAAATACTACTTCTATTTTATATCTTATTATTATTTGTAAACAAAATTGAATTAATATGAAATATTTTAAATGATATCTGATTTTTTTAGATTGAAATTAAACGATCGACTAATTTTGAAAGTGGTGTAAGTCCACTTGCAGTTCGCAAATATACATTATTTTAGTTAAATTCGCCTAAAACAAATTTCTATAATCAAATTACATATCGACAAATCAATAAAAACATTGCCAGGCTTGATATAATTAATCTATATTTTTCTTTTATTGAGAGATATGATAACCATCAATTTTCTCGAAACAAGAGAAAATGGACTTGCACCACTTTCAAAATCAACGGTCCAATTATAAATACAGCGGAACTCTGCATAATAAAGTAATACGTGGGAGAAAAGAAAAGAATGAATGACGCGGATGAGCGGTACATAGTGAGACAAATTAATATTGATCCGAAAACTAGTGTTCCAAAATTAACAAAGGAAGAGTCTTTAAGAATGAAAAAAATTATCTTCACGGGAACTGTCCGTAGAGTTCTGCGCGATGAAGGGTGTTCACGGTAGGACAGCGAGGAATAAGAGATCTTATATTTTCGAAGGGGAACCAAGCCAAGCGTTTGGAATTCGCAAAACAGTATGTTAATTGCGACAAAAGTTTTTTCGAATAATGTCATGTTCTCAGATGAAGTTAAAATTAACTTATTTAATTCGAATGGTATAATATAATTGATTGGTGAACACCGAACGAGGAGTTCAACAAAAATAACACGATTCCAACGATCAAGCATCGTTGGGGGTTCGATTATGTTATGGGGATGTATGGAAGTTAACGGAATTGGTAATATTGAATTTATTGGAAACGACCATGGATAAATTCAAATATCTCGACATTTTAAATAAAAATTTCAAGTGTTCGTCAGAAAAATCGCAAATGATGCCGGTATACTACACACTTCCAACAAGACAATGATCCGAAGCATTCGTCGTCGTATGTTGTCAAGGAATGGTTACTCTACAACGTTCCAAAATTATTAAACCCCTCCACCCACGATCACCGGATATTAATCCAATTGAGCACCACCTGTGGCAGGAATTGAAATCAAAATTATGTGATTGTAGATTTAGCGCAGTAAGTCAGGTGCAAAAGTTAAGATGCAGGAAATATGGAAAAATATTCCAAGTTTAATAAGAAAAAACACGATCGATGCCTAGGCGTTTATTAAGGCAGTTACTGATGCACAAGGTTACGCAACTAAATATTACAATTACGTTTGAGTTACTTATTTTTGTATAATCTAATATGTGTACGCTCAATTTTGTTACGACGAAATAACAGTATTTTTACGTTTAGTGTTAAATACAGATAAATAGTTAATATTATTAATTTTTTTTTTTTTTTTTTTTAACGATTATCTGCTAAAATATCCAAATAAAGTATATATTATGTTTTTATTTTTGAAAATGCCCATTTTTGTTTATTTTCCCGCTAATCATCATTGCCAACATAGGTGGTGTACGCTCAATTTTCTGATTAACTGTATATTTGGCTAGTCAGTCGTCCACTCACTTGAGGAACAGGGCCAAAGAGGGATCGGGCCGGGCCGCCCATCCCCACCCGAGCCGCACGCTCCGAACCTTAACCAAGCACTCCACGCCATAGTAGTAGGAACAGATTTCAATTGCGTCCCTATCTCAATATGTATAGAAATATAAAACTTGGAGGCTATAAACTACTGAGGTTTCGTTTATGCTTATATTTTTATATATATAAAAAGGCCATTTTTCTATAAGTGGAGTAACGAAAATGATTTTGAAATATAATTAATTTACCTCAATGGAATCAAATATTTTGTTTAACATAATCCGACTTAACTCTAGTCATTTTCTACAAAATACTATTAAGCCATGTTTCCCAACGGAACAATGTTCCAAAGGTATTAAAATTTGGCATTGTTATTACCGCATATAATAATTCTACTGGTGATTATATAACCAATGCTTTCCTAGCGTACTGTTAAAAAACGTAGCAAGAACATAGTTGGCCTGTGACAGATATAACTATTGTATAATAGCAATACCATATGTTACATCTACGCCAATGGGGGGGCTCTGCCTGCCGCGTGTTTCTCTCTCATTATCCCTTTCTATCGCGTTGACCTCTTCGTTAGTCAGCCCACACATGTGGGGCTGTAACTACCGCGACGAATAGCGAACTAGAATTGAATGTGTACGTGAGAATAGGCGTATCCCTTCCACATTTCTCGCATTCCTGCCGCGGGACTTCAAGTATCGCGATATTTCTTACATTTCTCAAATTAAAATATAACTAAAACACTTGTTGCACTGTATCATCATAGTAAAATACTTTAATAATGTTAAACATTTATGATGAGGAATATGAAGAAAAATGTAATAGCAGATTGTAATATCGATAGCACAATTACTATCGAATCGTGAATAAATGTTCAAATAAAATATACAAGTAATGAAAGAGAATAAAGAGAAGGTAATTAGCAGTATCTTAATGCGAATTGAACCAGTACTAAAAATAAAAGATTATCAAGAAATCAAATATTAATTAATGAATAATCGAACTTAGATGAGTGCTCGTATTTACCTAAAGCCTTAAATAAAAATCTAATTTTTTTTTCTTTAAAACAAACGTGTCAGTTGACTTGGGTATAACTTTAACTTCGTAAATGCTCGAGTGTACCACCTCTCTAAGACAAAAGATCTGACCGTATGTTTTGAAACAGAAACATGTTACATAATAATGTATAAAGAAGCTTGCGAATCACCGTATCATTAAATGACTATAAATTATCTATCATGAGTTCCTTATATTTATACAAAATTGTTTTAACTTTCAAGGTATTACACTTGTTACAATTGCCGTTCCGATTTCGTGACTAATTGTAAGAAACTACATGTGACGCACCGCTGGGTGTACTCACACTTGAGCCAATTATATTCATAATCGGTGTCGAATATCATTGTATGATGGACAGAGCACAAACGAAGAGGGAAAAAAAGGAAAGGAACAAAAATTTTAGTTAACAGGCATCATCAATATCAGTAACTAATAAATATCTGGTGTTCTATGAAAATTACAGTAAAAGGATGTAAAGTTTATCGTATGCTGGTATGAGCAATTTTTTATTACAAATTTTTAATACAGTACTCAGCATTCTACAAAAGTTATGTCACCGGGTAATCATACAAAAACTGACTGAGTAATTTGACGAATCACAAGAAGGTCTCAGGAAACATTGAAGTAGAATACCATCTACAAGCCAGTCAGTCACATGGAATTAATCATTTTCAAATAAACAGTCTATTATTGATTTAATTTTAATTACTGCATTTATTTTAATACAAATTTAGTTTTAAATATTATTATAAATATATTTATTAAAAGGATTCAGATCTATAATAAAAATTACAGGCTTTAGATATGCCAAAAAAGTGGATATAATATAACTATCAATAAGGCTAAATAAACTTATATTGCATTAAAGAAGTTTTAATACAAATAACCCGCCTACTTATATAATTAATTTAAATGTAGATTGTGTATGTACTACAAGAAAAAGTACATTTCTGGGTACACTTATTACTCTATAGAAATAGTTGTCTGATCCATTTTAGTCATTAAATGAGGTACCAACAATAAAAAGAAAGATCGAACTTGATTATTTCCATTTGATAGACAGTATATATTCTGCCTAAATCTGACTTCTTTTCTGAACCTTATTTTGTACAGTTTGGCTTGAAGCCAAGCTTTTAACCCAGCAACACTGGACACAATGTGAGGTTGTTTTTAAATCGAGCAAATGTGAGGTTACGATTGACAGCGTTTAGCGTGAATATGAAATGGTTATCTCGTATGAATGCGTAGTGGAAAGAATGTGATTTAATTGTATGTAGAATTAGGGAATGATTTTTTAAATAGTTGGTATGAAAGGAAAGACGAACCCCCTGGTGGCGAATGTGGTATAAGGAGAAATATTTGAAATGACCAGCGAAGGCTCAGTCGTTAGAGAGAATTGTATGTTAGATGACGTATAGAATGAGAGGGAAAGGGAGAAAACAAGAAAGGGCGTTAACAAACAATTCAATCACGTGTATCAAATACTTTTTAATCATCGATAATCTTTAAATAAATAAATATATATCATTTTTGTATTTAATAAGGGAGAATTATTTAATCATCCTGTATTTTAATCTTTACCCATCGACATCACACAACGAACAATGCGAATCACTTTCATCTAATGCTCTAAGGAAAGAAGATCGGTTCTTCAATTCTATAAAACGTTTACTTTATTTTAAACTTCATTTTGATTGTTTATATATATATATTTATATCGTTCACGTTTTACCGACAAAACAAACTGTGTTATCAATAAACGAGCAATGACTTGTTGTCCAATTTAGAGAATACGACAGACAACAACGGAAAACCATCACGAAACACCACGGTATTACGTCATCATATATATTTAGTAATATTGATTATGAATCTTGATAAAATTTGATAGTAATACATCTAATAATATATAAATGTACAATCAATACCAGTTTTGTCATAATTTATTTAATTTAGGAGGGTTACACTATTTTTTATGAAACATTTATCAAAAATCGGATACTAATCTAAAACCGACTTATTAGTAACATTACGTCGATGAGGGTATTGAGCTCGAGCGATTTTCATATACTTTGTGAAATATCGATAAGAGTCAAAAATGATTCCAGCATCGAGTTGCCTGCTCTCAATAGTGCAAGGATTATTATATTATCGAATGTTGATTTTTAAACATTTATTATCAACAGAAAATAATTATATTCGAATACTGCCATTTTTACTATACGGCAGTTTTTAAAATGTACAGATAAAAGGATACTTAGATCAGAATTTTTGTAGCGTTTCGTTGCTTGTTCATATCGTTCATATTTTTTAAATTTAGTTACAGAAAAGCTGTCATTTTATTAGCGCTGCTTAAATTTATTATATTAGAATTCACGATTTGAATAACTTCAGATTTCTTCGACAATTATTATTTAAACGTCGTACAAGTTTACTTATACATTATCATTGTCATTAACTGATTAGTACACGTTTCTATACGAAAACACTACCTTCACTTATGTTTCTTCTATACGTATGTGAATCTTATTTGATTTGTTATAAAATTTTCACGTACGTACATACATGTACTACAAAAATTATTATAAAACTTTATGAAGATATGAACCGCAAACATATAATTATCCTAACGCTTTCAATGTAAAGGTCGTATTAAGATGACGAGAATTCGATCCAGAAGCAGAAAAAACATACTTCTCGAATATGATCATTGAACAGAGACGAAAAATAAGGACAGATTCTGCGTAGGAAATGGCTCGAGTTTTTATTAGGGACATGCTAAAGAACAGGTGCTACATTATTGTTACATTTATCCTCTACATCAAATGCCCAAGTACATTTTATTTGATAGTCAAAACTTCATAAGCGAAAAAGCCTCGACGTTGACCACCTGTTAATTTTTGCTTTCGTTCAAGTTTACCGACTTAATACTATACTGACACACACTGGGCCTTCGATGATAACCAAGGCAATGATTTTTATTGGCGCATCGAAAAATAACAGATACGACTTCTTGAATTTGTTTGAATTTGTTCCAATTTTTTTTATCACTCCTGGAAGTATTCCACTGAATTTTTCCAGAATCCTTTGCACATTCCAGAAATATAAAAAATGATGTCGAATTTGATAGATTCTAACGTGACGTTTGTAATCCAAAGGTAACAACAGTCTGCCCATTATAGTATCAATGTAGCTATTTCTTTAAAATAGCTGTAAGAAATGTTCTGTCCAATTCTCCGAAAGTTCTGTGGAATCGGATATACAAAAAAAATCTTTTTCGATTGTTTGTTGATTCAGTTTTAATAAATTTCATGTACTCCCTTTTCTGTCTCCTTAAAAGTTCAACGTTTCCTTAATATGTACAACATTTCTCATTTATACTATTGTTCATTCAATTTATATTGCTCGATTTCATTTTTTAACACTGTGATTGTACACAAAATTATTGAAGAAATTCCTGGAAACTTCTCTTTTAACCACATTGTTAAAAAATAAAATTTGGTAATATAAAACGATTGAGAAAGTTGCTAATGAAATGTCCCTGTAACGCATCGTCGGTCGTTAATGGATTAAGGGTTAAGATGTGTGTATAGGGCGAAATCGAACGACGAAGACAAAAAGTTCAACGGTTGAAGCATCCACAGTGACTCTTAAATATTTACGCTGTGCCTTATCGCATTTGCATGTGAAACTCGTTGGAATTTCTGAACCGGAACATCACAATTGAAACCGCCGATAGTTTTGTTCGCCCGAATACTAAATCGTGACACCTTAACCGATATTGGATGTTTAGGTTTCTACGCTTTTAGAGAGCATTCGCTTCTGATTAAATCACTGCATAGCTTTTTGCGGTCAACTAATGGCTCTAGGTAAAAAATTAAAGACTAAGTATGAAAAAATGTCGTATCGTTTTTAAAACAATCTTTTTTTTTTTTTTTTTTCCTGATAGATATGCAGTTTAATGAATTTTCGATAAATGGGTTTCTTTTTCGGGCTGAATTTTAACATTAAAATGAATCAAATCGGGGGTGTATTACTATCTTTTTGATAGAGAACAACATTTAAAAAAAATTGCACAATGCGTGGGTCAATGCTATTTAATTAATTTTATAAGAACATAAATTTGCATAAATATCCAGTCTTGTAATCAGCTAGGATATTCTCTGATTGATATTCTTATGTATGACTTTTTTATTATTATTAGAATACAGTAGGATATATTTATGTAATTATACCGTTATACATACAGTCAGTCACAGACAAAATCGTACGCCACGTAAGCACATGAAGCCTGTATTGTATCACCTTGTTAAAACGGCTAGAGGGAGAAAAAAAAAGAAAACGTCTCACTAACATATATTGTAAATATATCTATGTTTACTGTGTGGTAACATCACGGCCAACAAGCATTTTTAAATGCAGAAAAAAAAAAGTCATTATGAAATAGTGTAAAAGATATACCAGCTAAAATCGTACAGCAGTCTTTCTGCATAGCGAATCCTCAAAAACGAATGAAAATCTTATCGCAGAAGAATATTGCATTCTGTCTGGGCTTGGTAGTATATGTTGTGTTACGATCGAGCAAAGAAGTAAATCTACAAAGATGTGTTCATCCTGAGACGGTAAGAAGAGTTTAACGAAAAGATTTTCATGGTTGCACACCACGAAACAAGCCATTTCTGAGTAAAAGGAATAAACAAAGGAGATTGGATTTCGCCAACTAATATTTAATTAAAGATTTTAATTTCTGGAAAATTAAGTAATATTTATCAACGAAGGTGAATTTAATACTTTTCATTCCGATGGGAACACTTACCGTACGTTGTCAGCCGAATAAAAGATTTCAAATAAAAAATTTAATTTTCACAATCAAACATAGAAGTGGATTGATAATAGTCTGAAATTGTACATTTAATTATGCTTATTTGAATATTTTAAAGAATAGTTTATAAAATGGTGAGAAAAAATTGGGATTTTTCGAATTGTTTTAAATTTTATGCCAATAACGAGCCAGAGAACATTCTTCACAGATCGCGAACGTGTAACTGACACGAAATGTCCGAAAGTCGTTGAAATCTCTCCAGAATCATCTGATCTTAATGCGATAGAAAATATTTGGAACGATTTGAACATTAGAATTCAAAAACACTATTTCAGATATAAATGACCTAAAACAAATCTGCAATAGATGAATGAAATCAGATTACACTCGAATTCAAAGAAACACTTGTCAAATTGTTGTCAAAACGGTTGTATGCAGTTAAACAAAGACCTCGTCATCCGACAAAATACTAACAAATAATATAAATATCATTCTAAAATATTTTATGTAAACTCTTTAACAATATACAGTTTTATTAGCTGTGATGCGTTTCCTGCGCTACTACTTCAAACCATCCCTAAATTCTTATACACAAGGTGAAACATACTTCGTATGTGTGGTGTACGATTTTGGCTCTGACTCACTGTAACTACACTCCGCGACAATACTAGAAGACACTATTATATAAAAACTATACAAATCTAAGTTGTGGGAAGGAAATTCTATTTCTGCTTATATCATATGTTATTCCTTACTTCAACGGGACTATCTTTAACGCAACGTCATAGAAAATATTTGTAGGAAGTTCAAAGCTATATATGAAAATACGTTCCATTAGCCGCGACGAAACTACAAGACTGTGTGTCTCTGTTAAATAGACAGTGTTTATAGTACGATGCAAGAAAGTTGCGTGATACTATTAATATTGATTATGCAATAACACAAACGTGCGTTATGCCTTTTGTATGTTTAAAATGCTACGAGAAGAAATATTAAATGATACTGAAATTAACAATGAAAAATTTTAAGGATAAAACCTGTAGAGGTTATTATAGGAACAATTTGGATGACATTAGTAGGAAGTAGCCGCGTTATTTATAATTATTTAAAAGTAGTAAGAATTGTTCACAAAAGAAACAAGAAAGTACACCAAAATGTACAACATTGCGAGAAAAGCGAAACATTTAAAGTAAAACAATCATTTTCCAATAAGACAACTTAATCGTGAATATTGCGAAAGCAATACAAGCTTATTTTGAAAGGAAAGGCAAGGTATACTAATTAAAATGCTAAAGAAAACTGTTGGGGTATACTTTCTAGAGAAGTTTACTCAAAAGCAAAGCAGTTTAATAGTGTACAACAGTTAAAAGTATGTGTTGAAGAAATGTGACAAAATATAAAACAAAATATCTTTTAAAAAAAACTGAACAAATCTATTCCGCGAAGAATCGTTGAAGTCATAAGAAACAGAAGGCAATACACATTACTAATAGATCATAAAAATAAATTTTAAACGTTCATGTGTTTTATAGTGTTGTCACGATCAATCAACGATATTTTCGTGGAATTTCGAATTCTTAGAAATATACAGTTCAATCAAATAAAAATAAAATGTTATTTTTCTTATTGAAACTTTGTGTGCGTGTAGAGTGCCAGTATGTGTATGGATTAATTTTTTGTTTACGGGAATATCAGAGTTTAAGGAGGTAGAATGAACACGCTCAAATGTCACTGCTTTTTCTCGTCTTTTCATCACAACTTTGTAATGGTGCGTGATAAAGCAAAACCGTTTAAGTACAACATGTTTAATTTTTAGTGCTCTGTAACCCTGTAATAAAAAAATTTCCAGGAACAAGCACGCTCAAGGTACGAACAGTATTGAAGCTTTGGGGGATGATTTCAACCTTTTAAAAGACACTACCCTCGCCAAAAAAAAAAGTTGTACCATATAGGAACAATTATGCTTCATATACGCATAAATTTTCATTGAGATCAGAATGTTAGAATTAGGTGAATTTTCTAGTTATATAATGTTAGAATACTTTTTTCAGCCACTGCAATTAACAACGGTGCATGAAAAGATGTCCCCCTAAAGCACACAGTAACAACACATTTGTACAAAGGTAAGGAAAATTCTTTCCTACATATCAACGATTTATATGGTTTTATGTAGCGTCATATAGTATTGTCGCGGATTGTAAAACATATATTGGATTGTCCTATGAAAATATTTTCCAAATTTAATCAGCAAAATTCTATTGTTCTGAAGCACAACATTAGCTCATCAAAATATAAAATCAACTCGTCATTATCGGTAAATAAACGTTAAACTATCTATACGGAGAAATCATCACTACAAGAAATATTTTAGAACAATTAAATTACAATAATAAATTACAATGTAATGGAATATTAACACTAAAACTACCGACGATTATAGTATTCTTGTTTGCATGAAAGAGATTAAATTAAAAATTACATGAAAAGATGTTGAATATATAGGAAATAAATTTTTATTTATACCTTCTGCAGAAAATTATAGAAAATTTTGCAAGCTTTACCACAGTGAATCTATAAGGCTGCTATGAATGATCACCAATTGGTTATTTTGATTTCTCTGGTAGTGCTAGTGTCAAAATATACATTGTAGAACAATACTCGTGCAGTATTGCTGAATCGATTGGTCCTTCAAAGATTGATTACTTTTATCAAAAAAAGAAACAAAAAGAAACAAAAAGAAACAAAAAGAAAAAAAAAAGAAAAAAAAAAAGAAAAAAAAAAAAAGAAAAAAGAAAGAAAAAAAAAAAGAAAAAAGAAAGAAAGAAAAAGAAAAACAACCTTCGTATGTTTTGTACTCGTTCGATTGCAAGAAACGAATTACATCGAATTATATTTACTTCTAAATTATTTAACTCTCGTCTAAAGCTATTTTCGATTTAATAGCTTCGGCAAATGCTTCAGTTTCTAATGTTAAATGTATGTACCACCATGTATATGAAAACAAGGCAATAGTGGAATAATTGGTCATCTATGATAATGCCGAAAAGGCGAGGGGATTCGACAAACTAAATCTGTTAAGGATTTATATTAAGCAAAACGTAATGCTTCGTTCATAACTTTTGCTAGTCAATTCACATTGTTGAATTGTATTTTTTTGAACATGTTTTTAGAGACCGAGACTTTTAAGCGGATCTATATACGACATATCTGATACGTAACCAAAATAAATCACTCGATTTCGGTTGGAAACATTTAACTTCGTAAAGAATCATTCCACAACAGCGGCGAAGTAAAACGATTCTTTTACTTCAACGTTACATGCACTGTTGCAACAAACATGGTAGCATTAACCACATTTAGAAATCACTGTAGATTCCACACGTAAATGCGATCAGAGGACTTGGTGCGTAAATATTTACGAGGTCAAGATGAGGGTGGTTGCAGAAGAGGGTTAGAATAAGAAGTACGGTGAAGAGGTGCGGAATAATATTAAGATTTTAAGAAATTAATGAACTAATATGTTAATATTGAGTGAATTAGCAATTAACGACTATGGAGGGGGATAGGTGGTAATATATACCTATAATGATTTAATAATACAGTAGTAATTAAGGTTATTAATAACGAAGTGCATGAAAAGTTTATAAAAATTATTGTTTTTATTATTAGTATGAAATTTCAGAAAATAGTTTAATAAAACAATAATTTTGGGGATTACAGATGTAATATAAATATTTTTTTGAGATTCTGACTAAAAAGAATTATCATAATTATAATTTACAAAATTATTGTTTTATTAAACTATTTAATGTAAATTCATTAGAATTTCAAATGTAATTTTTATTTTTTTAACATTTTTTATATTATTAACTTTAGGAAAACGGTTTTTTATAATATTAATTGGATTGCAATTTTAGACAGTTATAATAATTTTTTCTTTTAATAAATTATATTAAAATTAATGAATGATTTTTTTTTTTTTTTAGTATGTCTAATATTTTCAGTTTGTGAAGCTGTTTTAGGGCTATATCGTTAATAACATTTAGGATAACATTTAAAATTGGTCGCCAAAAAATTGGATTAAAAAATCCTTTTTTATAAATTATTTTCAACTTCTTTATTTATTATTTAAAAAATCATGAAAAATTTTAAAAAATGTTTATAAATATTATTTTTCTTCTTGCAATATTATATTTAATTACGATAGCTATTTGCATTGGAATCTGCTTTTACGAATATTTTTTTAAATAGATATTTATCAATTTTATAAATACTAAGAATATTTTAGTTTAAATTTACATTGTTAAATTTTTGTTTATGTTTCTTTTTTTTTTCTTCTTCTTCTTCTTCTTCTTCTTCTTTTTATCTTTTCATTTAATTTCATTTAGCAAATTAGCTTGAATTATTTAATTCAATAATTTCTCAAAATCTTAGTATTTCGTCCGTCTTCTTATTGATTTATATTCATTTATAAATTTTAGATTTTTAAAATATAATTATATTCTTAATATCAAATTTTATGAATTAGCTATATAAGTAAACGAATATATTTTGTAATACGTAAGAATAATTATAAGAATATGTCTGAATTTATACGATTATATAAATATTTTTAAAATCGTAGAATTGAACATTTAAAATCTTTATAAATATACACGACATTTTCCTTGAAATTTGATAAATACTTATTACAAGTCAGGAAACAAATACTTAATTACAAGTCAGGAAACCACTTTTTTCTTTTTTTTTTTTTTTTTTTTTTTTTTTTTTTTTTTTTT
>JAOPTO010000773.1:0-18670 GCA_033822845.1 Tetrapedia diversipes
CACTAAAGTCCCCCAAACGAAAAGCTTACCTTTCAATTATAAATGAATTAATAATGGAATACCATTAATAAGTTTTTATTCAGGATTTAAAATAAAACTCGACCACCAAAAGGGAAAACGAGAAAAAGAAATTATTTAAGAAGTTATTAAAGAAAAATTGATCTTGGGATCACTAAAGTTTCCCAAACGAAAAACTTACCTTTCAATTATAAATGAATTAATAATGAAATGCCATTAATAAGTTTTTATACAGGATTTAAAATAAAACTGGACCACCAAAAGGGAAAACGAGAGAAAGAAATTATTTACGAAGTTATTAAAGAAAAACTAATCTTGTCTTGAAAAACTAAAGTCCCCCACTCCGTATTCTAAGGGTTAATATTCACAAACATTGCACTGAACATTGACAAGCTTAATAAAATTTTGTTCTCGCTGTGGCATCGCGGCAAGTTCAGCTTTTACGCTACTTTCTCGCGGGCCAAAACAAGGGGAAAGGTTGGACCGGCTGTGCGCGAAACCGGAACCGAGAAATCGCGGGAAAAAAAAGGGGGAAGGGAGAGAGAACGAAGGGAAACGTTCGTTCGCGTTCTTATTCGCGCGTCGCGACGCCATGCTTACTTCGGCATGTGCCGGAAGAAGGAGGCTTAAACTCCCTCAGCTCGTGTAACGCGGTGACGTTGATATTCACGAGCGCCTATTCAATTTAACCTTGCACCTGCGAGCACCTGATGCTTCGCCAAGGTTTTCCGGATGGCCGAAATCAAGCACGTTCCAACAGGAGACGGTGAAATTCGGTAAAATTCGCAGCCTCTGTCTATCGGCTCTGCGAAGCTGCCTCTGGTAATCGCCATGTTGGAACTTGAATACAAAAATACTACGAAGCAACGATTAACCGAAAACCAGCTTTCTCTTAACCCTAGATTCGTAAACAGTCTTCTCTCGGACGAACACGTTATATTGGTGATTTTTGTTTTATAAAGTACAAGGAGCAATGAAACATACTTTCGAACATACACGTTCGTCGCCCAGCGCGATTCGGCCGAGTTTCTCGTTGGGTCCAAATTCGATTGCATAGAAAATTGGGTTAAAAAAATATAAAAACATAAAAAATTTTAACTTTTTATTTTTATTTTATGTATTTTATATTTATATATATTATACTTCAATGCTTATTCCATTGAATTCCCTTTAAAATTCCAATTAAAAATTCTATTTAATTTAAAAAAAAAGAGCATCATAAGACGAACGTGTTAAATCAATAAATATATTGAATCACTAAATTTTATACACTCTCAATTTTCTGTACGTTGGATATTAGAAATATTTCCTTCGTATTTGCACAATCTTGCAGTTGAACGAACACGTTCCAGTTTAAACGTTTTAAAACACCTCTATCCAATTTTCGCTTCAAAGCTGAGGAAAATTACGTTACACGCGTTATATTTTGTGTAACAAAAAACAGAACGTTGGTTCCAAATTAATTTTTCCGCCAATTAATCAGTGTAAATTTGTTAATGTAAAAAAAAGAAACAACGAGGCGCTGTTCAAACGGTAAAACGTTCGAGCGATTTACAATTTTTATTCGTAAACCGAGCAACAAAGAAGCCAGCAAAAATGGGCCACCCTCATTTTTATCCACATCGCGTGTCCTCCGTTAATCCTTTCTCGTATTAATTACTCGCGGGCCGGGAAACGACGGTTCGTCGACCGACCATTACTTCCGGCTCGGCTGGCTTTTGTGAAACATTAAAAACTCCGGTGCCCTCCGATGGAAACGACAAAAACCGGACGAGCGTAGCCGACCCTTTGTCATTAAGGTAGACTGATTAAAGGCTGGTTCACACTTATTTACCCGTTCTAATTAAATTATCGTAAACGGGGCTATAGTTACGCGAGCGACGAGTTTAAGCTGAATTTCGGGGTACAATAGAAGCGAAATGTTACCGTTCTATTTTTTTAAAAATAAATTACATCGATCAACCCTTCTCGTCTAAACGCCGAATTCAACAACTGTATTACTCTTCTACTTTCGTTGGTAATTTAATATTGTAGGAATGCGATCGAGCGGATGCGAGTTTGGGAAAGTCTGAAGAGTACTTGAGTTGGGCGATTGTCGTGCGAACGCAGAATGCTTGGGCTCGAATGTTTCTAAGGCGTGAAAGATGAGAACTTTGGAAAACAGTGTGACTGAGAAATTGTGGGTGGTCGTGACCGAATGCGTAGAGTGAGAAAGGTTGACAATTAGAATGAAAGGGAACGAGTGTTTGGAAGAATATATGACGGGGAAAATGCGAGCGCGAGGCAGAAAGTATTGGACGGTGAAGACAGAAAGGTTTGGTTGTGAACGTAGAAAGAATGTTAAAGTTGCTAAGTTGTAAAGTCGTTTAAGTTGTTTTGTTAAATTGTTTTAAATATACTGTTATTAAGTTTTAATCGCTTCACTTTTATTTTTCACACCTGAATTCCATCTTCCGTTCTACACTTTATAGAACATTTCCTATAATATTAACTAGTAAAAATGAACAGGCGATAATTTCTTCGCGTCTCTAATTATTATTATTATTATTATATTTCACGCGTTTAACGATTAAAGTGGGCAACAGCACCTTTCGGTTTAAGAGAAGATCCTTTCCTAGGAATAATCGTCGTTACGTTAATAAACGAAGACGAATGGATTCGACGTTTAGCTCGTTTTGGAATGTGAAACCTCGCCGCCGCTAATGGCAAAAATGATCACGGTGAAAGTATTCACCCTGAACGTTCTATTCGCATGTTTCTCACTTTCTTAACGTACAACGACTTCTGAGAGATCGATTACACGAGGGATCAAAGAACTTGAAAATGTTTTCTTAACGTAATACAATTGCAACAACGTATCGCTTCTGAACACGATATCTCGTTGCATATAATTTTTTTTTTTTTACCACCTACCTAATGCGAAACATGAATCTCGAAGCACCGCATAATCATTTTTAACCGTTGTTGCAGCATTTCATGCTACTTCATTACCTTTTCTTTACAGCACTTTTTACGATACGCATTAGCGCGCTAAGTAGGTATCTCTGATAGGAGGAACAGCGCCTTGAGCAGAAGCAGATTAAAAAAATATTCAATGGCGTAACAGATACGAGATTCTCAGGCATCCCGACACAACGATGAATCACCGTCCGTAATCTAATTCCACAGTTCGTATGCTACAACACCCCAGAGCGTGGACGCAATAAAACAATATCAATTCGTGCGCCCTAATAAAATAACACCGTCTTCGAGGCAGAGAATCATCATTATTCGCAATCAAGGACGAACGGTTTGGCATCGCCAGATTTAAAGCTTCGTCGACGCAGTAGCGAAACGTGACGAATGAAAAAAAGAAAGGGAATCAAAAATTTGCATAGAACCATGTGGAAATCAATTTTGTGCAACACCACCTTCCCTCGTTCGCGTCGACAACGGAACGTGAGCAAACTAGCCGATAATTGTGAATCAAGCTTAATGGACTCCCATCCAACAGATATTATATGAGTGAGAGAGGAGGGGGGAGGGAGAATGAGAGAAAAAAGAAAGGGGGAGAAAGGAAAGAGAAAGAGAGGAAAAGAAGAGACAGAGAGAGCAGAGAAAAGGGGAGAAAGGAAGGAAGAAAGAAAGAGGAAGGAAATGAGAGAGCAAGGAAAGAGAAAGAGAGAGGGGAAGAGAGAAAGGAAGGGAGAGGAAGGGAGAAAAAAGAAAGGGGGAGAAAGGACAGAGCGAGAGGGGAGAGAGAAAGGAAGAAAGGAAAAAGAAAGGGGGAGAAAGGACAGAGAGGGGGGAGAGAGCAAGAGAAGAAGAGGAAAAAAAGAAAGAAAGGGGAGGGAGAAAGAAGGGAGGGAGAAAGGAAGAGAAGAGGAAGGAGAGGAGAGGGGGAGAGAGAAATGAAGGAAGAGGAAGGGAGAAAAAAGAAAGGGGGAGAAAGGACAGAGAGAGGGGGGAGAGAGAAAGGAAGAAGAGAGAAAAAAGAAAGAGGGAGAAAGGACAGAGAGAGAGGAGAGAGAGAGAGAGAGAGAGAGTATGTGTTTGGTGGAGAACAGACGACCGCCTTACGCGAACCTGGCTTAAGTAATTGCACCGCACTAACTTACGACGCGCACACGTGTACGATGTAATGGCGTCGTGGGCTGCTTAACTTGTAATGATCTAGCTGCGTCAAATTGCCGCAACGAAGCCATGGCAATTAATAAAGTTAAGAAACGCCACCGGCTGGAAGTATGGACCGCAACCTGGCCGAGTGAGGATAATTACGGTGCTCGGCTCTTGCCCCCTGTTTCCCTCTCTTTTCCCCCATTCCCCTACCCCTACACCCCCACAGGGGTAATTAATTTTCAGAAAAGCTCGTTAAGAGACGCGTTGGTTTTTTGTCCCGATCGATAATACGGGGAACAGGGACACGTTTTCCGCGTTTGTATTTTTCTCGACGCTAAGGTCGTTTCACTGGGTTACACCGCAACGTGAACGCGAATTCGATGGAAAAATAGCGGGGTGCCTGTGTTTGCGTTGACGTTCGAACGGACTGAAATGTAATTGATTGGAGTGAAACACGGGTGGCGAGTGTTACTTAGAATGAGTGTTACTTAGAATTACTTAGAGTGGAAAGTAGTATCGTTAATTTAAAGACGCGCGGAATTTTAGGTAGAATCTAGGTGTTAGTTTGGGTAAGGCAAAAGGCCGAGATAAAATTGTAGTTGAAATATAGACAATATTGAAAAAGGGGTATAGGAAAAATTTAATAATAAATTTATACAGAATTCGAGAAAAATAAACGCGTTACCTTCGACAAACGGAAGATTTGAAAGTGAAGTCCGATTTTGTGAAAATTTTCTTATTAATAAATTGATACAGAATTCGAGAAAAATAAACGTGTTATTTTCGGCAAACGAAAAATTTGGAAGTGAAGTCCGATTTTGTGAAAATTTCCTTATTAATAAGTTTATACAGAATTCGAGAAAAATGAACGCGTTATCTTCGGCAAACGAAAAATTTGGAAGTGAAGTCCGATTTTGTGAAAATTTCCTTATTAATAAGTTTATACAGAATTCGAGAGAAATAAACGTGTTATCTTTGGCAAACGAAAGATTCGAAAGTGAAGTCCGATTTTGTGAAAATTTCCTCATTAATAAACTTCGAAAACGAAAATTTCCGCTCGAGTAGATTTCCTGGTTTTCACGATTGCCTCGTTGATTTCATTCAATTGGCATTTGTGTCGCGCTGGTAATTGTTCGCTGCAATCGGGTAACGAATACGCTCTCGCAAGACGAAGCAGCGATAATGACATTCTTTTAAACGTTATTACTGTTATTCCTGGATGTCCTTCGGGTTTGTCCGGCGAAGGAAATGCAATTTGTGCGGAACAATCGATCATGAACGATTGGATCCACCTCGAGAGCCCGTGAATGGCTATTTCGTTGATGGCATTATTTCCTCTTCAAATCGAGACACAATTCGTGCGTATTTCATCCGATGCCTTTGTAGCTTCGACACGGTTTCGCTCGCCTCGTTTCAGGAACTACCGAAATTTCCTCTATTTGTTCGGAATTAAGTTCGCGCGATATTCGTAAAATAAGTAAAACCAGAAACGCGTTTCCACGCGTTTTTACATATAAAAATCTCGTCTGATAAAAACGAAAAATCTTTCGTTTGCATCTGGCGAATCGTTTATTCGCGAATAAATTTTGTACCCGGCGTTAAAATTCTTTTTCCGCTTAACTGTTCGCGAACGAAGAACATGGGAAAGGTTATGAATTTAAAAAAAGGAAGAGAAAAAAAATAAAAATAACAAATTAATGCTTCGCAAACTACAGAGCTCCTTGCTCTACACTTAGCTTTTCAACTCTTCGTGTCTCGATCGAGTGAGGCCCGAAAAGACGAAACACTTGGCCCCACTCTACTGATTCCTTCGCATACACACGCCCACACACACATTTACGTCCAGACACACTCTAAACGTGCCATCTTACAATACTAACCCTTAAGATTTAGTCGACCGAATGGGAAGATCTCCCATTTTGTCCTCAACAAATCACTATTATCAATTCTATTTGTTTTTATTATTAACACGTTTGTCGCCCAGCGTGATTCGGCTGAATTTCTCGCTCGGCTTAAATTCGATTGCATAGAAAACTGGGTAAAAAAATGTAAAAACAGCAAAAATGTTAACTTTTTATTTTTATTTTATGTATTTTATATTTATATATATTATACTTCAATGCTTATTCCATTGAATTCCTCTTAAAATTCCAATTAAAAATCCTATTTAAGTTTAAGAAAAAGAGCGTCACTCATACTTAGGTGACGTGGCGACAAACGTGTTAATTAGTCTTGAACTAGCACCGTTTATAAATTTTCCAAAATACAATTTTTAATAAATTCAACAATTCAGCTTAGGACCAGCTAATAACAAAAGTAAATAGAATCAATGGCACTGCTTTGTCAAGAAAAAAAATGGCGGATTTCCCCATTCGGTCGGCTAAGCGTTAAATCCATACATTACCACAAGAGTATGTGATTGCTAAAAATTGAAAAAAGAAGAGGAGAATGAAATAGCAAAAAAATAGCGGGAACAACGTATCGCGGTCGAGAGTGGAATCGCGCACAGCCTCGATTTGGAGCGGATCCAATCATCGGAAATTAAGACGAAGAAAATTGAAGGTTCTCGGAAGCCACACGAACTGTATAGCGATTCCGGAGCGGTGAACGACCGGAACGAAAACGTAGAGGCGTACTTTTTGGAGAACAATCCACCACGCTCGATCGACTCCGCTCCCAGTTCCTGTGACCATGTTCACGGTCCTCATTGTGTCACATTTCCAAGCCCGATCTATTTACGCATCCGGTGGCTACGTCATCGCCTCCGAATTGCGTGTAATTAAATTCGTTCGATCTTGCAACATCGAACACGGTCTTAATTATCCAAAAGAAATGATAATTTCTCACTGAACTGTATAAATTTCATTTCGAGTTTGTTTCTACGAAATTTATCAACAGGAATTTAGAAATGTTTGAGGATTATTGACAACAGTTTATTAGTAATTTGTTATTATGGATACTTTTCCGCGAATTTCTTGGCAATTTCGTAACGTTTTTTGAAGCTTTTTCTCAAATAAATCCGAGAATAACTTTTGTCGAAATGATCTCCGAGATAACTCATGCGTTCCGAACCCTTAACGATCGAGTGTATTTTGCTAGAACAATGGCCAGTAGATCGACGGATTTTATTTTCAGAGCGAGAAAAAGTGCATAATTAATATTGCTTTATTGCATTTTATGGAAATTTTTTAGTAATAATAAATGCTTAAACTGAGAGTAAAAATAAAAATAGAAGAAAAATCAATTATCGTCGAAAGTTTCTTGGAATAATGATCCCAAACTCGTCAATCGTAATCGAGGAAAAATTTTTAATTAGAAATAACAATCTACATCTTTGAATAGGGTAAAATCTATTTTAACTGAAAGTAAAAATAAAAATAGAAGGAAAATCAATTATCGTCGAAAGTTTCTTGGAATAATGATCCCAAACTCGTCAATCGTAATTGAGGGAAAATTTTTAATTAAAATAACAATCCACATCTTTGAATAGGATAAAATCTACTTTAACTGAGAGTAAAAATAAAAATAGAAGGAAAATCAATTATCGTCAAAGATTTCTTGGAATAATGATTCCAAACTCGTCAATCGTAATCGAGGGAAAATTTTTAATTAGAACTAACAATCTACATCTTTGAATAGGATAAAATCTACTTTAACTGAGAGTAAAAATAAAAATAGAAGGAAAATCAATTATCGTCAAAGATTTCTTGGAATAATAATTCCAAACTCATCAATCGTAATCGTGGAAAAATTTTTAATTACAATAACAATCCACATCTTTGAATAGGGTAAAATCTGCTTTAACTGAGAGTAAAAATAAAAATAGAAGGAAAATCAATTATCGTCGAAAGTTTCTCGGGATAATGATCACAAACTTGTCAATCGTAATCGAGGAAAAATTTTTAATTAGAAATAACAATCTACATCTTTGAATAGGGTAAAATCTATTTTAACTGAGAGTAAAAATAAAAATAGAAGGAAAATCAATTATCGTCGAAAGTTTCTTGGAATAATGATCCCAAACTCGTCGATCGTAATGCGTTATACATTTTTATTCATTTCGATGAAGAATAAAAGAAACAACGGATTACAAACCGATTATCCTCCAAACATTTTTGATCTCGCAAACTCAAAGAAACTTCCGCGTTTCCGAGGTGTTTGCCGTCACGTTTACTCTCGCCGATGACTGGCACGGTGTCACCCACTGATCCCCGAGAAAACATCGATGACTGGTGGGTTCGCGCGAGCAAAAGTCGCTCGCAGTCGGAAAAACAAGCAAGCTTCACCGCGCCGCGTTATATTCGAGCGGGGGAAAAAACCCGAGACCGTAAGCGGAAGCATAAAAAATTCCACCGCCATGGGGTTTAATGGAATTAAAATGTATAAGCTTAACTTTTTGATGCGTTTCCCTCTTTCCCTTTCCCTTCTCTCTCTCACTCTTTTTTTTTTTTTTAAACACTGTCCGGTGCTTTGGCGCTATTAAAGAGGCGGCGGAAAATTGCTTGACAGCGCGAGCGTTGTTAATTCAGTGGACAAAAAAAAAAGAAAAAAGGAAATAGAAGAAAGAGAAATAAAAGAATAAAGAGGGTCGTTTCGAAGCTGGTGAAAAAAAAAAGAAGTAATGCCCCGTTTGGCTGGGAAATTGTTTGAGAGCGTCTCACGGGTAACGAGTGTGCCACGGATAATACTTATCGTCGGGAACTTAGCTCGCGAGATAATGCGAGTGAAAGCAAAAGGCATTTGGAGCCGGTGTGCATCGTAGGAGAGGAGAAAAACGCTAACGACTCCATAACTTCCGGCGGAGGAGCGAGAGTTGGCGAAAAGAAAAAAAAAGGAAAGGAACGGGGACGCAAAAAGTTGGCAACAAAGAAGTTGACGCGAAACGATCGTCAATTACCCACCACCGCTTGCTCCTTTTTTTTTTTTCTTTCTTTTCTTTCATCTTTTCCCTGCTTTATCCACGAATCGCAGCAGAGCAACGCTTAGAGCATGGCGAACCTGCGGCTCACGAGCCAAAACGTGGCTCTTCTCCCGCTTGTCTGCTTGTTACCTGTCCCCTCCCAAATTTCGCATTAGAAATCACTCGCACACGTGATTCATAAAACCTGAACAGACGATGTCAACTTGTTTCTGTACTCTACGCGAGTCTACGAACATATTTGTGTGCAACAAGATTGTTGAAGTCTGTCCCTGCGAACGTCGCAGTGTTTTAACCCTTTGCACTCGTATGTTTCAGCATATGCGACGTCATACATTTTACAAGAGATTATAAAGTATGATTTTGTGTACATATATGTAAATATAAATGTATGAACATTATATTTTTGGATTGCTCTGCTGGGATGTGTTTTATAAAAATTTGTATCTGTATAAATAAATATTTTGTGGAATTTTCATTTTTTTTTTTAATTACACTCATGAAATGTTACAGCTAAGTATGCTAATAACGTATTGGAAAAGTGTTGGAAAAAATGAAGAGCACGAACTCTTGTAAACTTAGTTTATTATAACAGAGTATTGAATATTATAATATTAATGTTGCCTACATGGCTTTCATAGAAAAACATCAAAGTAATCACAATGAACATTGATAAAGACAGTAAAAACGAAAGAACTCCTTAAATATTTAAATATACAGGATGGCGTTGGAGTTATTAAATCCTGTTTCACAAAAAGTTTTGTTTTGATCGACTGAAAAAATAAATTCCGAGTTGGCGGTAATTCATAATCATATTAAATTCGAGTGCAAAGGGTTAACACTGGTCCATAGGGACCAACTACTTTCTTTCTTCATTGTTTACTTTCTGAGAAAAATTTGTAGTCTGTCTTACGTGAGAACGTCGCAGTAGGAATAGGTATACGTGAATTGTCGATAGGAATAGTGTTAACAAAGATGCATGGTGGGAACATGTGGCTCGCGAATGAAAGACCTTAGCCAGTCCTAACTTAGGGCAACGGACGGCTGAGAATGAAAGGTCGAAAGGATGGTCGGAAGTATTGCAAAACGGATATCAGGGGGGGGGGGACGTGGTGTTCAACGACACTTGGTGCGATAACTGGACGGATCATTAGCAGTTATCGTACGGAAATGCTGGCGCTCGCCCAAAAGCCACACGTGGAACGGGATATTGCTATCGTTCGGAAGGAACGATCCCGGCCATGCACGCTGTTACAGGAACAACGTTATGCTAGGGGAATAGGATAGGGATGATCTTGAGCAGATTCTGTTCGATAAGGATCAGTTTGATGCGATTCGGGTAACTTGGTGTTTGCGGGCGACGGTAAAAATTATTTTCGACTCATAAGATTCGAGAGATTGCACCGTGGATCCGTGAGAGTTGAAGATTATGGCTTTAGGAATTTTTCGGTATTTTTTGGAACACAGATCTCTGAAATAGTCGAATCCAGATTTAAACCCTGAACTTAAACGAGAAGCTTAAATCTAAAGCATAGAGACTCGAGAATAATCCACGATCTTTGAACTGTATGAAAGGTTTTAAGATAACTTTATCGTTTTCTCTACATTCTCTTCATTTTTTCACCTCGCTTATTCCTTATATAAAAATTAAATTAACGAAAATAAAATAAAGTCAAATTATAATTAACAATAAGTATAAAAAACAAAATTTCAGAATAATAATAACCTTACCGCATGAAAGGTTCTATTCTAAGGTAAAGCAAGTCAAAATCTCATAATTCAATCTTGTTCCACAGGACTGAGGAGTCCTGTGCCTTTAGAATAGACCAACTCCCGATGCAACAATCTTAGAGTCCCTAATTCGTGGTTCTATGACCTCTAACCTGACTCGACTCCTGAAACGTATCGCTGTTCACGGGTTACCGCTAAAGACGTCTCTTGAAATTTCGAGGATTCCTTTAACGGATAATTCGCCAGGATTTCATTGCGAATTCATGGAAACCGTCTCCGAGGAATAAATTGTAACAAAGTTTTCAAAGTGCAGCTTGAAACATTGCGTTGCAAATATACTTTCAGCGGGAAGAAAAAAGGAACAGGGACGAAACCGGATCTCGTAAACTCATCAAAAGGGGTCGGCGAAGTTTTCAAAACATTGCCCGGTAAAATCTGTATTCGCTTCTCAGAAATGCCGCGCTTTTGCCATTTTTCTTGAATACCGCAAGAAAAGTTCTTAAACTCGTGGCAACCGTTCCCCGGGTGAAAGGAATTACTAAACCTCGCGATGCTTTCAAAACATTTCTCAAGAAGTGTCCGCTTTTCTTCTTTGAAATCGCCCACTTTTGTCACTGTTCCGAACACGCGGGCCGCTTTCAGCAGGAATAATAACAAAATCCACGCGAAACTTTTTAATAAATACCCCTACCCCCTACCGGCTGTTTCAATTCGTACGAATTTAATTAATTTCTACCGATATTCAAAAACATTTTTACGATACCACCGGTCCACTCGTTTCATTTCGTCCCCCTTGCACTCTCTATCGTTTTATCAAATCGTGAAAGGGATCGATCGATTTATAAAAGATGTTTTCTGTATCCGCGCCAATTCATATCACACCTACACAAACAATTATGTTTCGTACGAAAGTAATAAGGTACGATCGCACTTATAAGCATGAATCGTAAGTATTATAGCCTACTGATTTTGATTGACAAATCGCATCTCTTTTATAACATATACCTGTTACACTAATATAGATATGTATCGAGATATCCTATTTACGCAATTAGTGGGCCGATTTTTATCGTACTTGTGCAATTTACTGAAAGCACACGAATTAAAAGAACGTGCTGTTAAATTTTTCACAAAACATTTCAACGTTCTCGATTAACACTAAGTTTACCAAGGGGTCATTTTAACTCCTTTGAGAAAACTTTTCGTCAATTTTTCTGTATTTTACAAGAATATTTTAATTAATTTTTACTTACGTTTATGACTTAATAATCTTCATAATAAATGGGTCAATTTATATTTTTTTTCTAATAATCGAATAATTAATAATTAAATACCAAAAGGGGTCGCTTCAACGCCTTTAGTAGAAACAACAGTGTACGTCAACCCATAGTAAACCTAGCGTTAAAACGAATACCTTCCGTCTACCATTAGTTGTTCAAATTGCAACACCAAATATACGAAATTCCACGCGATCCATGGTTCCAAACCGAATAACAATTTTACAAGCCATTCTCGAATAACTTCGCATCGTTTCCCGTAAACGTCCTATTACTCACGAACAGAAGCGTGCATCGCTCCATGTTACGACGGCAAAGGGTTAACGTCCACAAAGGAACGAACACCCGCCCCCGTTCCATCCTTTCCCCCGGAACCCGTACAATCGACCCGCGTTTCGGATCATCGGTAAACGTCCAGGCATTCAACGCCGGCGAGCGCAATCACGTGCCATGATAATGTAATCCGTCGCGGACGGGGTTGCTTGCGGGTGGTGGCGAGGCAAAGCAGTCGTTTACGGTTCTGCGGGTTCGATGAATCCCGAGTCAAGGTTTACCGGTAATTCGAGAGCATCGAAAAGCGGCTCTTCGAAATCCACGTCGATGCATCGCGCTCTAATCTGCGGCGGTTGTGTGTACGTTCCACTCTCCGCCTGTGAACGCGCTTCCTATTCGATGCCAGTAAAGAAGACGCAACGCCTGTGTGCGGTTTATCTGATTTGACGAAGCCAACAACGGCATGGGCGACGACGACCGAGCCGAGCGCGTCTAAGCGTGTCGAAAATCCTTCTTCCAGAGCCCGAGAACGAGCAAGCCGGTATCTTCGGCTCCGGGCAAGGGCGACACTTTCGACCGTTCGCCAAGAGGGGCTCTGGGAGAGAATATGCATGAACGAGTTCGCGGATGGGGCTTCCGTCGCGTCCGTGACACGGTTTCGGGGATGGTCGTGTGACTGTTGTGGAAGAAAGGAGTGAGAGGGGAAAGGAATGGGAGAAAGGGATGTTTCGTCCGGGGCCTGCTAGTGGACTCGTCGATAAGGCTAACCTAGCAGGCCCATGCCTTAGACACAGGAATGGGAAGAGACAGATCAGAACTCGTGTATATAGAAACCGTGGTTGGGCTAGAGCACTTGCGACAGGTAGGGATGAAAAAATGGTGTTTCGTCCTGGGCCTGCTAGTGGACTCGTCGATAAGGCTAACCTAGCAGACCCGTGCCTTAGATACAGGGATAGGAAGAGACAAATCAAAACTCGCATATATAGAAACTGTGGTTGAGCTCGAGCACTTGCGAGAGGTAGGGAGGGAAAAAGAATGTTTCGTCCTGGGCCTGCTAGTAAACTCGTCGATAAGGTTAACCTAGCAGGCCCGCGCTTTAGACACAGGGATAGGAAGAGACAGATCAAAACTCGTATATATAAAAACCGTGGTTGGGCTCGAGCACTTGCGAGAGGTAGAGATGAAAAAATGGTGTTTCGTCAGAGGCCTGCTAGTGGACTCGTCGATAAGGCTAACCTAGCAGGTCCGCGCCTTAGGCACAGGGATGGGAAGAGACAAATCAAAACTCGTGTATATAGAAACCGTGGTTAGGCTCGAGAACCTGCGAGAGATAGGGATGGAAAAGCGGTGTTTCGTCCTGGGCCTGCTAGTGAACTCGTCGGTACGGCTAACCTAGCAGGCCCGTGGCTTAGACACAGGAATAGGAAGAGACAGATCAGAACTGGTGTATATAGAAACCGTGGTTGGGCTCGAGCACTTGCGAGAGAGGTAGCCGGTTGATCCCTCATAGAGGCGAGGGCAGGAAGGTCGCCGCAGTAGAATCGAGGGACGGCTTTCGAGAGGATGGTCGACAGAGGGTTGTGGAGAGGTACGCGTCGAGACGATAACTTTGGGCCGCTAATGATATTTAAAATGCGTAGGTAGATAATTTTGGTAGCAGCCAGAGGTGATTTTTGAAAATTGAATCGGCGACTTTTATCCAATCCTAAAATTTGCAAATGTGATCGAAGAAATGGAATCCCGTACAGAGCGCGAGTATTTAAACCTTTGCACTCGAAAGCTTGTGAAACTCCTCGAGTACGAATGTTAACACTAAACATGCCGGTACTTTACTATTCTTATCATACTAACACACGTATCAGATTGGGATAAATGAAACTATAACTTGAAAAATGTATCCCAGTCCAGAAGTAAAGTTCCAGTTGAAGAACCGCAGAAAGATACATAAATTTCATACCCCTCGTGGTACATAAGGTACTCAAAGAATTTTTCTCGATAAAAGGTAAGCCAAGAGAAAAAATCGAGTAATTGAATAATCAGATAATATAAGAATTTACAGAAAGTCGGATGAACGAAAGAAATAACAATGAATGTACGGTTTCATAAAGTAAATGTTGAAAGGGGTCATTTGACCCCGCTCGGTCACGTTTAGCGTTAATCCAACCAGTTCCTAGATAAAATTAACGCGCGGCTAGACTCGCATCTCCTGTTTCCCGAAAACGTGTCAAAAGTTTAATGTCAAGGCGATACCGGGCCTACTAATCAGCGAACTGTTCAAAGAGGCTCCGGGCCGATCGTCCGCGTCCGACGTGGCTCCCCCGTAAATAACCGTGGGCCGTAAATACGCGTAAATAATGGCGAAACGAGTTTACGAGGCTCGAATTATTAATAGTAATAAAGGAGCAACCGGTCGGTCTTAAATTCACGGCGATTCCCTTAAAACCCCATCGGCCATGCGGTAATGGGCCGGCGTCGGTCGCGATGGCAATTTATTTCCGGTGCGTTACTCTGTTACACGGCCACGAAGAGACGCATTCGAACACGTCCCGACGAAAATAATAGCGTCTTATGCGTCCGTTACACGTGTCTCGTCGCTGCAATTGATATTCCGCTTAACCGTTTGAGTCCCAAGGGGCATTGAAAAAACACCGTCGAAGAATCCCAAACGGCGCGACCACGCTTCCTCTAAATGAGTACACCTATCCCCCGATTTACACTGAAGATAGGTTCCTTAGAAAACCGTGTAAATCGAAATCGTAGATTCTTATACGTAAAACCGTGTAAATCGCAAACAAACTAAAATGTGCATAATTCAGTCATTTATTTCAACGTAAAATAAAACTAAATATATCTTAAAAACATAAAAATAACTGTCTATTTATAAAATGACAAAAATATAAAGGTATATGTATGTAATTCATTTTACATATAGAAACGAGAAATATAAATTAAAAAATTTAACCAGAAATTGAGTTACTGTTATCACTTTCGTAGACTCTTAATCTTTTATTCCTGATTGATATGATATCACTTTCATCACTCGATAGTGGTTGATGCGATTCAAGTTCGATGTTAGATGAATTAGAAACAACTTCAGATGGGCGAACTTTGGTAGTGAAATCCGTAATTAACAATTGTGTTTCGTTTTTGATCAAATCTTTATAGACCTCCTCATATTGAGTTAAGCGTTTATTAATATCTCGCTGAAATAGGAGAGCTCGTTCAATATTCGGGTCATTTTGTAGAAAATGATTACCCAATTGTCGCCCTAATTCAAGCAAATTTAAAAACTGTGTAAAAGTGAAATCGTGTAAACCGAGTACCGTGTAAATCGGGGGATAGGTGTATATTGGGAATGGGGTTTTATATTGCTAAATGAAATAAACTTTTATTAGTGAAACAATACTATGATAATTTATTGATACTTTTATATAGCACGAGGAAGGGCAATTTTGACCGCACCTAGCGAGTTTCGTCTCAACAGCGCGATCGGTTAAACGACCGACGGAATTTGTCAGGCGCGCCGTGCCTGAAACACGTTCGATGAAATCGCGGAGCGCTCATTAAAATCCGCCCGAGGTGGCGACGGACGAGCCGTTGCGCTTGCGTCGATATCGGCCTCGGGATTATCCGAATAATCGAACATCCGAATATGCGGTTAACCGCGTCGACGAAGTTCTGGTAACCTGGATTTGGGATTCGGGATTTGTACCCGAAAAATTTGAAGGTTTGAATAACGATTATTGGAACACGGAAGGTATTAAAAAAAAGGTGTAAGGGATGACGATTAGACGTCTCAGTTTTGTTTTTTTTTTTTTTTTTAATTTAAGACGAGATCTCAATTGCTCTGGTTTTTGATTAAAACGCGGCATGGCCGAAACAATCGAGGTTAAACGCCGAAACAAAAGAGGTACAATCTATGAGATCGATAAGCAACGTTATCCTTAACCCTTTGGGCACACATTTATTCGAAAAATTTTTTGCACTTACAGCACATTTAATTTTGTGGGCAAGTAAAAGCAGTAGATTTTGTGCAACAATTAATTTATTTCATTATATGTGCTGTTGTAAATTCGTATCGTAACGAATAAACAAAAATCAATCGCCTCGAAGAAATATTTATGCAAGGTCGAGCTATCGGCTGAGGAGGTTCCGGGAACGGGTCAAGTGGTTTTCCTTACCACGCTGTGCGTAAGAATTAGAGGACCCTAACGAACTGTGTCCTTTAGCCTTTTTTCTATTCATTTGAGTCTTGCCTCTCGCTGTGTAGAGATCAGATTCAAAAATCGATATACCTTCCCTTAAAAATAAAGTTTAGTAAATTCTCAAGTGAACAGTTATCGTTATTTTATTCCTTTCAATCCATAATCTCGAATATGTGCTCCTACATAATATTGAAATAATTTTAGGCAGTTACTATCAACGACGTTTTAGAACGTAACGAGCGTGTTTGCCCAAATAAATATAGGAAATGTTCTATAAAATGTAGAACAGAAGATGGAATTCAGGTGTAAAAAATAAAAGTGAAGCGATTAAAACTTAATAACAATATATTTAAAACAATTTAACAAAACAACTTAAACGACTTTACAACTTAGAAACTTTAACACTCTTTCTACGTTCACAACCAAACCTTTCTGTCTTCACCGTCCAATACTTTCTGCCTTGCGCTCGCATTTTCCCCGTCATATATTCTTCCAAACACTCGTTTCCTTTCATTCGAATTGTCCTTTCTCACTCTACGCATTCGGTCACGACCACCCAGAATTTCTCAGTCACACTGTTTTCTCAAGTCCTCATCTTTCACGCCTTAGAAACATTCGAGCCCAAACATTCTGCGTTCGCACGACAATCGCCCAACTCAAGTACTCTTCAGACTTTCCCAAACTCGCATCCGCTCGATCGAATTCCTAAATAAATGCATGACGTTCTGATACGTCGAACGTAGCCAAAGGGTTGAACGCGTAGTATACACGTGTAAACAATAGAGTTCGTTATAGAGCGACCAGGTACACGCACACACGCGTGGCCATGTCCAGAGCGTTGAAAACAAGTCGGTGCTCATCGAAGCCGAGCTCCGGTATTTTATTTTGTCTCGCCACCGGAAGCACGCTTCTTGCTCTTTGGCTTCCACCGGCCCTTTTTCACGTTTCCTTCGTTCGTGCTCCCGTACGATTAATTTAGCGATCCTCTGACGTAACTGCTGATATTACGTCAGAATATATAAATAAAGCGCGCGTTGTTGCAGCGAAGAATGAGCATGTTCGCGAAGCTAATCGATAAACAAGCGAAATTCGAGAAAAAGAAAGAAGAAAAGAGCGATTCTTGTGAATGTACTGCCAGATCATGGTAAATAATCTTGCAATTTGTTTTTCTTCAAATAAACGCGTTTCCAATATCATATATACAGTGGCCCCGAAAAGTATTCGTACACTGTGTTACAAATAAATTCATTTAACCTCAAACTTCTGATTTCAGTGAAAGTTTTTGATAAAATTTTATAAATATGTGGAACTATATGGGTTAACTTTGTAAATATTTGGATTAAGTTTTTGTTTTATTGAAATACCACCTTCACAGGAAGTGAAAACAACCTTAATGGTTTCGATAGTTTTTCTCGTATTTTAAACATAATTTTGTAATGGTGATAAAGCAAAACCTTTCGTATAAAAGATGTTCAATTTTTAATCTGCTATTAATCAGTCGTAGAAAAAGATTTCAGAGAAACTTGTATTCAAAGCATGAAGCAATCGCTAAAATTTTGAGGTTAACTTCTAACCACTCAAAAAGAATTTCCGTCAAGAAAAAAAAAAATTGTTGCATGTATAATCCATTATGCTCTATATACGTGTAAACTTTCATTAAAATCAGAATTTCAGAATTAGGTGAATTTCCTTGAAATGTAGCGTACGAATACTTTTTGAAGCCACAGTGTGTTGGATTGGGTTAACACAGTTTTCAGCTGAGTTTCTCGCTGGGCCCAAATTCTATTGCATAGAAGATTGGATAGAATTGGATAGAAATTGCGGAGAAAAAAATGACATGACGAACAAATGACGGTTATAGCCGTCGAGAATTTTTTTTGGAAAAACTGTAGCCAAATGTGATAATTTTCACTTCGAAACATATAACTTACGCTTGATTCCATCTGGCAGTCATAAACAATTGAAAAAAAAAAAACCAAAAATGTGTTTCTGAGCACGATCATCAAATTAAAAGCGTGCGGCAACGGGTTAAATACAATTAAGTTGAGAAAAAAATATGAGAAGCGCGCGAACGGATACGACGACCTAATATTAATTGACATTGAAGAATAGGCGTGGACGGAAATACTTTTGTATTGGAACCTCGTGGA